>JAUCBJ010004806.1:0-30718 GCA_032718475.1 Nemertoderma westbladi
AGCCACTACATTGACAATTTTTCAATCGAAACTGAAAACTGTTTTAATTCAACGCGAGTACCATGATGCGCCCTTTTAACTCATTTTAACTCATTATATGTTTTTATGTCAATATGTTTTTGCTGTTTTTTTTACCGTATTGTTAATTTTTATTCAAAAGGGCCTTGAAATGTATGTCTAGAAAGGCGCTAAATAAATATATTATTATTATTATTATTCTTTCTGATTGATACCTGGCGCATATATTCTAGACCTCAGACTGAGTTTTTGTGAGGTCTTAAATCGACTGCCGTTACCCGGTTCTACCTCTAGGTGGACACCTGTTAGATTTTGCTCATAATTATTTTGAAACACTTTAAGACTATATCACGTGCTGTGCGAAGGCCCCACTTCTTGTAACCCAATGTTAAGGGAATCCCCTACTACTAGGATCGGCATGCTGCATTGCAGCCGCATTTTTAAGAATGCTTTTCCGGCTTGTCGAAAAAATTGCGGCGCCATAACTCCCTATCACCTATGACATTTGCTAGATCATCCGCATCTTCAAAGCCAGTGTCCTCTAGTGTCTCAAGAAAGTCATGGGCTGTCCACCATGCTTATTCAATCCATGAGGGTGCCACAGCACGGCATTGTCTGGTCCTCACGGCGAAAGCAATGTCCTGCAAAGCGGAGGCGTCTTTGTTCTAGTGTCAAGCTTGGGGGAACCAATGAGACACCTCCAATGTTATATAGTGTCTGGTTGTAGATGTGTGCTTTATACTTGACACAATGAACCCGGCGTAGCATTCTTGAGAATGTGCCATCCAGAGATTTGGTGTCCTCAGCAGTTAGAGCCCAGCATGGACTCCCATAGAGGAGTACTGGAACTACTGTTGCTCTAAATAATCGGAATAAGGTTCCGATTACTTCTCTGTGACTTCCAAATCCTGGAAAGCCTATTCTAGGCTGCCCAGGCCTTTCCCTTACGTATTCGAAGGTCCTCACCTGACTTCCGGATCCATGATCCCAGGTTCAGAAGTCGTCCTTTGAGCTTATGCTCATCCGTCATCCGGTCAGAGACTTGCTGAGGACTTTCAAAGTTAACTGTCAAAATTTTGGTCTTTTTGGAGTTAATAAAAAAATAAAAAGACCAACACTAGAAGCAGCCTGTTCTAATGAGCTGAGGAGCCGTGATTCTAGTGATCTAGTGATTCTGAGAGTACTCCTAGGTCATCAGCAAAGTCTAGATCAGTTAGGTACTTGGCAGGATTTCCTCGACTACTGGAGCCAGTAGGTGGAGTTGGAGTTACCATCACCCCATCATCATTATGATGATCTAAGGACATGCGTAAAACATAGTCAACCAAAATTATGAACAAGAATGGCGCAAGTGTGTCTCCTAGGAGGACTCCCCATAATACTTCAAATGGTTCTGTGTCACCATCAACAGTAGACACAATTGTTGTCGAACCATCGTATACAGATCTGATTACTGCAATAATTTCATCAGGAATCCCATATAATGAAAGTATGCTGAACATACGTGAGCCAGAGACTGAATCAAAGGCCTTGAAGAAGTCAACAAAGATAACAGCCAGATGCCTGTCTTCCTTTTTTGATAACTCTTCAATTATCCTTTTAAGTGCCAAAATGGGCTCCATGGTCCCACGACCTTTACGGAACCCATTCTGATTTCCACGGAGCAGTCTCTCAATGGGATCCCGGATGCGATTTAATATAATTCTATTGTATAGCTTTGCAGCAATCGAGTTCAATGAGATTCCCCGAAAAGAACCATAGAGTGTTAGGTTGCCCTTCTTGGGAACTGGCACCAACTTATTTGTTTTCATTTCTTGTGGGACCCTTGTTGTTCTGTACATGTCTACTATGATGGGATAGATGATCTTTAAATTATTGATAGTAACAATCTGTTGGCAAGCTGTATTTATCGAGGTGTTTGTTATTATACATTTATTATAGGAAGGGATCTAGGGGTCTTAACCTCGAATGATAAGTTTATTTTACTGAAAATAACTTATCTTTTATTAGCGCAATCGTAGGACTAATCCCATCACATGCGTACTTTTTAACCGGGTAGTGTACAAATTTAGGAATCGCTGATGAGACCCTGTAAGGTCGAAACGCGTACGTGGTTTGGAGAGATATGAGATATTCATTTCAAGAAAAATTACGCGATTCCTAAATTTGTACACTACCCGGTTAAAAAGTACGCATGTGATGGGATTAGTTCTACGATTGCGCCAATAAAAGATAAGTTATTTTCAGTAAAATAAACTTATCATTCGAGGTTAAGACCCCTAGATCCCTTCCTATAATAATGATCTTTAAACACTCGGGTATTTTAAAGACCTCAAGGGGAACACCATCTACTCCACTGGCACGATTGGTCTTAATGCTCTTTGCAGCAGCCTTCACTTCTGCAAAGGAGATATCGACACTGGTAATATCTGGGAGTACAGACTCAGACACTTTTACCTCTATAAAGTTATCAGGCAATACCCTGTCATTATTGAGGAGCTTTTCAAAGTGGGCCTTCCAACCATTGGGGCGATCGGCTGGTGATTCTGCCTTAACCTTGGTGGTTGGTTGGCTTTTCCGTCCAGTAAGCAAGTTGATCGATTTCCATGCCTGGGATGATTGCCTGCTGTCGTCAGCATCATTGATGGCAGCAACCTGTTGGTTTAATAGCTCCTGTAGATTAACAGTCCAGGGGGCCCTTTTCCTGTTTCGAGAGTATACAGGAACTGTTTCTGCAGCTGCTAACTTAACTGCCGTAGAAACTAATGCGTCACAAAATGCAAAACAAAGGGGGATACCACCCCCCTGAACACTTTTCTTAAATGTCTACAATTTCTACTGAAATTAAAATATTTTGATTTTTATACAGTATGGGCTGTTCAAATATGGCTAAACATGTTTTTTTTGAAAAATTTTCAAATTTCCAGTCGCCATCTATGTCTATGTCCATCTCTTCCAGTCGCCAATGGCTCTAGTAGTAATGCCAGTAGCCCGCTAGCGGCCAATGAATGAAACATGATTTGCGGTTAAAATGATACTTTTAGTCATTAAATTTTAGTTGAAATTGTCTGAAACCAATTTTTTCGAATTACGGAGGTGATCTCCACAAAAGTTATTGGTTACAATTTTTAGTTATGCTTTTTTATGAAAATTGAATAATATTTATATGAATATTTATTATTAATATTTGGTAAAATTTTAACAAATTGTTGGCTTTAACCTAAAAAATTGGCTGTAAAAACAGAAATATAAAAATTCCAACCGATAACTTTTAAAGAACTGCCGAAATCCTTTCGAATGAGCCAAAAATAAAGAAAATTGGTTAAAAAATGGAAAAAAAAATGGAAAAAATGTTAAAAAATGAAAGGTGAAATAAAGTTACGTTCTCCTAGTATAATGTTTTGGTTAGAAAACACCCCCACCTGTTCCTTTCACTGAATGTTTTAAATTAAATTAATTTTTAAACCCTTTAAAACACATTGTTGGTATTTGCGGTCATTTTGTGCCATTAACTCAAGGAATTGACCAAACGTTATGTACCAAACAATTTAATATGTGGCAAATTAAATAGATTCATTATGACGTGACAGATGTGCCAAAGAATCGCAAAAAATAATTTATGCATAGGACTATTAATTAATTGTCACACGTCCTAAACAACATACAACGCCTTAGGGGCATGCACCTGAATTAAAGAAACTCTTCAATGACATGGTGTATTCCTAGGCCTCTAGTGGTTGGTTACTAAGGAAACAGTGCCACGAGTAACAATTCTACGAAAGATTTCGAGTCCCACTCAACACAAAGTCATATAGATTACTGTATAGTGCTTTTCGAATTTGAAGTCATTGCTGTATGATAGGCTTCCAAAGTATAATTAAAAAAACCGGCAAAACAACCAGCAAATGAAAGGAAAAGTTCATTTCATTGCCATTCGTTTTCCCAATAGAGAGATACAACACTTGCCTTGACCTTGTTCTGATGCGATGTGGCGTGTCCTGTACCTAATCGAATTGTTCTGTATTGCACCATTCTTGTTCATAATTGTTGTTGACTATGTTCTACGCATGTCCTTAGATCATCATAATGATGATGGGGTGATGATAACTCCACCTACTGGCTCCAGAAGTAGAGGAAATCCTGCCAAGTACCTAACTGATCTTATCTTTGCTGATGACTTAGGAGTACTCTCAGAATCACTAGAGGGAGCCCAACGGCTCCTCAGCTCATTAGAACATGCTGCTTCTAGTGTTGGTCTTTTTATTAACTCCAGAAAGACCAAAATTTTGACAGTTAACTTTGAAAGTCCTCAGCAAGTCTCTGATCGGATGAGCATAAGCTCAAAAATGGTATGCTTGAGCATGTGGATGACTTCTGTTATCTGGGATCACCTGGGACCTTCGAATACGTAAGGGAAAGGCATGGGCAGCCTTGAATAGGCTTTCCAGGATTTGGAAGTCACCGAGAATTAATCGGAAACTTAAGGTCCGATTATTTAGAGCAGCAGTAGTTCCAGTACTCCTCTATGGGAGTCCATGCTGCGCTCTAACTGCTGAGGACACCAAATCTCTGGATCGCACATTCACATGAATGCTACGCCGGGTTCATTGTGTCAACTACAATGCACACATCTCCAACGAGACACTATATAACATTGGAGGTGTCTCATTGGTTCCCCCAAGCTTGACACTAGAACAAAATCGCCCCCGCTTTGCAGGACATTGCTTTCGCCATGAGGACCAGCCAGTGCATAATCTTGTACTTTGGCAGCTTCATGGTGTGAATAAGCATGGTGGACAGCCCATGACTTTCTTGAGACGCATCTTAAAGGACACTGGCCTTGACGATGCGGATGATCTAGCAAATGTCATGGGTGATAGGGAGTTGTGGCGGTGCAATTTTGTCGATAAGCCGGCACAGCATTCTTAAAAATGCAGCTGCAATGCAGCATGCCGATCCTAGTCTGTATTGGTAATATTACAGCTCAACTACAATTCATTTATTTAAAAAAAGGCGGAGGATTAGTAAATTGAAAAATGTCATTCCAAGATAATAAGTTGCCATTCCAAGTTTAAACCGTCCCGCCAGAACTCGCTGTCTGTGGTCTGGTTGGTTAATCATTTCTGGCTTGATATAAGAACATCACCGGGCTAAAACTTTCATTGTGGGGCTTTTCGGGGTCGCTGATTTTATTTCCGATGTCAGTTTTAAATTTTGGAGGAAGCTAGTCTGTCTGTCGGTTGTCTGTCAGTCTTACAATTTGACTGACTCTTGGCAGACCATCATACAGAAAAACAGCGATAACTCGAAAACTAAAAGAGGTTTCGCTAAGCGGTTTTCAGATTTGAAATCCTCATTAAATTCTGCTATAGATTAAATAAAAAAACACATACTTGAAATTTTGACATTTGGGGGGGGGGGGGGGGGGGGGGTACTCCCGCCTTAATGGTTCAATGCCCACCAATTACCAATATATGCTTGTTGATTGATTTTGTCTATAAGTAGAACTCCATAAAGTAATTCAGAACCTCGACTTAACAAGTTGTAAGGCTACATAGATTTGTTATCAGATATTATGTTATCAAGAAATCAAACTCTCAATCAAGTATAACTGATGAGAACGATACGATAACAACTAATTTTTCAAGTTACGGAATGCGAATCTAAGAAAAAACGACGCGATAAAAGTATTTTCTGTAAGTTATTATTATGTGTAGTTTGTTTACTCACTAAATCAGAAAAATACAAAAAAAATAAAAAATAAAGATTATTTTATTGACATTTAATACAATATTTAAATCATCCTCTATAGTTTTCAATTCTCAGAAAGGAACCTGCAACAACCTTGTCTAAACAAAACATCATCCCATATTAGGTATATGGACTGGATGAGTGTAAGGTATGTTAGTTGGAGCTTTTAATTGCATTAACTCTAAAATCAAATTATAGTATTATTTAAATGTAAAAAAATATTACCGATAACTTCTTTAATATATCACATCCCACAATAACAATATTTATTCTAAATACATAATATTCGTATATTTCTTTATATTATATGTTGGGGTTATTGGAGGGATATGAGTATATTAGTTTAAATGTTCGATTAAATTTATTGTTATTACTAAAATATACTACATGTTCAAACAACATGTTCAGGTTAAAATTATAATGTAGCAAATTAATCGGGGATTTAATAAATAATTTTTTAAAAATTTATAAAAATAAATAATTCTATACAAATTGCTAAATAATATTATGTAGTTAGTTAGAATAACAAGTAGAAATATTTGCACGCGGAAATTTTCTATTACTTTATTAACTGCCACACTTTCTTCAATTATTAGCAGCTACTATAGCAGAGTTGTGTGCCCCCCTAGCGACCGTGGGCAGCATTTACGCGGCGTCTATCAGGCCGCCACAACCGGTAAATAATGTAGAAGTTCAATGCGGCGAGAAGAAAGTTAGTAAGCACCAAAGGGTTGTCGATAAAGAAATCCATGAGGTGGGATCGAACCGGGGTTGTCGACCAAGGTGTAGGGGGGAGGAAATCCCGTTGCTGTTCAATCTGGGAGATGCTAAGGGGAAAAGGCAAGCAGCTAGCAGAAACACCAACCAATCACAGAGAAGGGAAATAAATAAAGAAAAAGGGTAACCAATCAGTGCTTTCTACACTGCAAGGACCTCTAATTTTGCATTTCCTTTTTCAAACTGAATAAGTTATAATTAATTTGATAGAATGAATATAATTTGTATAAAAAAACATTTTTCACAGGTTTTTCAGATAATAAATATCATGTAAAAAAAACGCTTGTTTCGGAAAATCAGCACATAAGAAGTCCTTGCAGATTTAGATGGCGCAAAATAAACGCATCGGTAACTTACAACCGGCAAAAATATAATGAACAAAAATAATAACAAACTGAAACAAAAGAGCGAAGAACGCAGCCTTCTGAGAGATTATGTCAACAGTTCGTCCCTTAGCAACCCCCGATACCATCAACCTGGAAGCGTTTTAAATCTATATAGGAAGCAATCGCACCTTGGCCAATCAAAAATATTCAGCACTTATGTCATATTTATTTAACTTTTAACTCTGAAAATTGAAATCCCAACGTCTGTTCAAAGTGTCAAAAAATTTGAGCGTAATTATTTCAAGTTATGCTTGGTGAATAAAAAAAGTTCTAAAAATCCCGGTGAAATAAACGTTGCCGACTCACACACACATTGTGGGAGATTACAAAGTAATTAAAAGTCAGTTGTTTGATTGGCTAGAAGCCTGGCATTGATTGCGTCCTCTAAAGATTTCACCTAATACACCTCATGTAAAAAAAACCACCACCTGCATATAAAAGGGGAGGTCCTTCAAGGGTTGCAAAATGTAAGGAGTTGAACCTGAAATCTTGTCTGGCACGATGTGAATCCGTCCGGTGTGGGTGTCGTTGGCGAGGCGGACCGGATAGGGGAGCGAATGGGCCGGACCGGGGTCCGAAAGGGCCGGAACGGGACCCGAAGTGCCGATGGTTGGGAGGTCGGCGTCGGGGGTCAGCGGCGGTCTCGTAGTCGGGATGGAGTATCCTGGGTCTAAAGTTCGGGTGTAACGGGCCCATTAGAACGAGTTAGTTACTAAGTCGGGTGCAAAAGTTCACAGCAGCGGCGAACAACATTTAACAATATAAAAGTGTTAGGATTTGGACATTTTTATTAGCAATTTAATTATATCTTTAGGTCCGTATTTAGTCTAAATGTTAGTAAAAGCACAAAACAAGCGCGGATGCAGACAATGAAACCGTCGGATAATGATGAAACACAAATGCCCAATTCTCGTACATTTAAGTGGCTCGCCTTACAACTACATAATAATCCGCAGATACACCAAACTCAAGTCGAGCCATGATCGGATGAGTTGTCAGACGTACCAAAATATAATGGGAGTTAGGGGTTACCATTCTCAAATTACGTAACACAAGGAGTGAGGGGGGGGGGGGGGGGGGGTCGAAAAAACGTGAAACAACAAAATTTTCAAAACTTTTAGTTAGGTGGTCATCCATCCAGCCTCTAGACTGACTCCACCACATCATTGGAGATTGCAGACAACGGTAGGTAGGTACCACGGTACAGTAGGCCTATGTATGCTTATAGCCTTGGCATATCGCCCAAAATGAGCTATTGTGCTGCATGCTGAAAAATACGTAATGGGAATGGACGAGAACAAATGTTTGATGGAAATATTTCAAAAAATATTCCATGACGTGTCAGTGGGAGCCACAAATGGGTTACGTAATTCAAGGACGCGGACGACCCCTTACGAACAAATACATACGTTAATGTAAAATAAAGGGAGGTGACGCACTAACCTTTACAATGAAAAGTAAAGGGAGGCGACGCACTAACCTTTATAATGAAAAGTAAATGGAGGTGACGCACTAACCTTTACAATGAAAAGTAAAGGGAGGTGACGCACTAACCTTTACAATGAAAAGTAAAGGGAGGTGACGCACTAACCTTTGAGAAGAGTGTCTGTTTGGTTGACTTCGACGCGATAAAGTCTTAACAACCAAGTTGTCCAGACGACCCCGTACAAGTCTCGCGTAATCCTGAATATCGCCCATAATATAGTCGATATTGGGACAGATGGTTTGTTCGTCCCTGGCCTCCAGAAGGGCGTTAGACCCTGCTGGATGCGTCCAATTGGCTGGGGGATTAGGCTACAGGGAATAATATAGTGTATAGTTATAGGGGGGGGGGGGGTCTGGAGAACGATCAGAACTGTGTCGCTTACCTGTGATGTAACTGATACGGAACAGTGTCGCTTACCTGTGTTGTAACTGAGGCGGAACAGTGTCGCTTACCCCTGTGTTGTAACTGATACGGAACAGTGTCGCTTATCTGTGTTGTAACTGGAGGAGGAACAGTGTCTCTTACCTGTGTTGTAAATGGAGGCGGAACAGTGTCGCTTACCTGTGATGTAACTGATACGGAACTGTGTCGCTTACCTGTGTTGTAACTGGAGACGGAACAGTGTCGCTTACCTGTGTTGTAACTGAGGCGGAACAGTGTCGCTTACCTGTGTTGTAACTGATACGGAACAGTGTCGCTTATCTGTGTTGTAACTGGTTACGGAACAGTGTCGCTTATCTGTGTTGTAACTGGTTACGGAACAGTGTCGCTTACCTGTGTTGTAACTGATACGGAACAGTGTCGCTTACCTGTGTTGTAACCGGTTACGGAACAGTGTCGCTTACCTGTGCTGTAACTGAGGCGGAACAGTGTCGCTTACCTGTGTTGTAACTGGAGGCGCAACAGTGTCGCTTATCTGTGTTGTAACTGGAGGCGGAACAGTGTCTCTTACCTGTGTTGTAAATGGAGGCGCAACAGTGTCGCTTACCTGTGTTGTAACTGGTTACAGAACTGTGTCGCTTACCTGTGTTGTAACTGATACGGAACAGTGTCGCTTACCTGTGTTGTAACTGATACGGAACAGTGTCGCTTACCTGTGTTGTAACTGGATACGGAACAGTGTCGCTTACCTGTGTTGTAACTGGATACGGAACAGTGTCGCTTACCTGTGTTGTAACTGGAGACGGAACAGTGTCGCTTACCTGTTTTGTAACTGGAGGCGGAACAATGTCTCTTACCTGTGTTGTAAATGGAGGCGGAACAGTGTCTCTTACCTGTGTTGTAAATGGAGGCGGAACAGTGTCGCATACCTGTGTTGTAACTGGAGACGGAACAGTGTCGCTTACCTGTGTTGTAACTGGAGACGGAACAGTGTCGCTTACCTGTGTTGTAACTGGAGACGGAACAGTGTCGCTTACCTGTGTTGTAACTGGAGACGGAACAGTGTCGCTTACCTGTGTTGTAACTGGAGACGGAACAGTGTCGCTTACCTGTGTTGTAACTGGAGACGGAACAGTGTCGCTTACCTGTGTTGTAACTGGAGACGGAACAGTGTCGCTTACCTGTGTTGTAACTGGAGACGGAACTGTGTCGCTTACCTGTGTTGTAACTGATACGGAACAGTGTCGCTTACCTGTGTTGTAACTGGTTACGGAACAGTGTCGCTTACCTGTGTTGTAACTGGAGACGGAACAGTGTCGCTTACCTGTGTTGTAACTGGAGACGGAACAGTGTCGCTTAGCTGTGTTGTAACTGGAGACGGAACAGTGTCGCTTACCTGTATTGTAACTGATACGGAACTGTGTCGCTTACCTGTGTTGTAACTGATAAGGAACAGTGTCGCTTACCTGTGTTGTAACTGATAAGGAACAGTGTCGCTTACCTGTGTTGTAACTGATAAGGAACAGTGTCGCTTACCTGTGTTGTAACTGGTTTCGGAACAGTGTCGCTTACCTATGTTGTAACTGATACGGAACAGTGTCGCTTACCTGTGTTGTTACTGGTTTACGGAACTGTGTCGCTTACCTGTGTTGTAACTGGAGACGGAACAGTGTCGCTTACCTGTGTTGTTACTGGTTTACGGAACAGTGTCTCTTACCTGTGTTTAAATGGATACGGAACAGTGTCGCTTACCTGTGTTGTTACTGGTTTACGGAACAGTGTCTCTTACCTGTGTTGTAACTGGAGACGGAACAGTGTCGCTTACCTGTGTTGTAACTGGTTACGGAACAGTGTCGCTTACCTATGTTGTAACTGATACGGAACAGTGTCGCTTACCTGTGTTGTTACTGGTTTACGGAACTGTGTCGCTTACCTGTGTTGTAACTGGAGATGGAACAGTGTCGCTTACCTGTGTTGTAACTGATACGGAACTGTGTCGCTTACCTGTGTTGTAACTGGATACGGAACAGTGTGGCTTACCTGTGTTGTAACTGGAGACGGAACAGTGTCGCTTACCTGTGTTGTAACTGGAGACGGAACAGTGTCGCTTACCTGTGTTGTAACTGGAAACGGAACAGTGTCGCTTACCTGTGTTGTAACTGGAGACGGAACAGTGTCGCTTACCTGTGTTGTAACTGGAGACGGAACAGTGTCGCTTACCTGTGTTGTTACTGGTTTACGGAACTGTGTCGCTTACCTGTGTTGTAACTGGAGATGGAACAGTGTCGCTTACCTGTGTTGTTACTGGTTTACGGAACTGTGTCGCTTACCTGTGTTGTAACTGGAGACGGAACAGTGTCGCTTACCTGTGTTGTAACTGGAGACGGAACAGTGTCGCTTACCTGTGTTGTTACTGGTTTACGGAACAGTGTCGCTTACCTGTGTTGTAACTGGAGACGGAACAGTGTCGCTTACCTGTGTTGTTACTGGTTTACGGAACTGTGTCGCTTACCTGTGTTGTAACTGGAGACGGAACAGTGTCGCTTACCTGTGTTGTAACTGGAGACGGAACAGTGTCGCTTACCTGTGTTGTTACTGGTTTACGGAACAGTGTCTCTTACCTGTGTTGTAACTGGAGGTGGAACAGTGTCTCTTACCTGTGTTGTAACTGGTTACGGAACAGTGTCGCTTACCTGTGTTGTAACTGATACGGAACAGTGTCGCTTACCTATGTTGTAACTGATACGGAACTGTGTCGCTTACCTGTGTTGTAACTGATACGGAACAGTGTCGCTTACCTGTGTTGTAACTGGTTACGGAACAGTGTCGCTTACCTGTGTTGTAACTGGAGGCGGAACAGTGTCGCTTACCTGTGTTGTAACTGGAGGCGGAACAGTGTCGCATACCTGTGTTGTAACTGGAGACGGAACAGTGTCGCATACCTGTGTTGTAACTGAGGCGGAACAGTGTCGCTTACCTGTGTTGTAACTGGTTACGGAAACAGTGTCGCTTACCTGTGTTGTAACTGGATACGGAACAGTGTCGCTTACCTATGTTGTAACTGATACGGAACAGTGTCGCTTACCTGTGTTGTAACTGGTTACGGAACAGTGTCGCTTACCTGTGTTGTAACTGATACGGAACAGTGTCGCTTACCTGTGTTGTAACTGATACGGAACAGTGTCGCATACCTGTGTTGTAACTGGTTACGGAACAGTGTCGCTTACCTGTGTTGTAACTGAGGCGGAACAGTGTCGCTTACCTGTGTTGTAACTGGAGACGGAACAGTGTCGCTTACCTGTGTTGTAACTGAAACGGAACAGTGTCGCTTACCTGTGTTGTAACTGATACGGAACTGTGTCGCTTACCTGTGTTGTAACTGATACGGAACAGTGTCGCATACCTGTGTTGTAACTGGAGACGGAACAGTGTCGCTTACCTGTGTTGTAACTGGATACGGAACAGTGTCGCTTACCTGTGTTGTAACTGGATACGGAACAGTGTCGCTTACCTGTGTTGTAACTGATACGGAACTGTGTCGCTTACCTGTGTTGTAACTGGAGACGGAACAGTGTCGCCCACCTGTGTTGTAACTGGATACGGAACAGTGTCGCTTACCTATGTTGTAACTGATACGGAACAGTGTCGCTTACCTGTGTTGTAACTGAGGCGGAACAGTGTCGCTTACCTGTGTTGTAACTGGTTACGGAACAGTGTCGCTTACCTGTGTTGTAACTGGATACGGAACAGTGTCGCTTACCTATGTTGTAACTGATACGGAACAGTGTCGCTTACCTGTGTTGTAACTGGTTACGGAACAGTGTCGCTTACCTGTGTTGTAACTGAGGCGGAACAGTGTCGCTTACCTGTGTTGTAACTGGATACGGAACAGTGTCGCTTACCTATGTTGTAACTGATACGGAACAGTGTCGCTTACCTGTGTTGTAACTGGATACGGAACAGTGTCGCTTACCTGTGTTGTAACTGGTTACGGAACAGTGTCGCTTACCTGTGTTGTAACTGATACGGAACAGTGTCGCTTACCTGTGTTGTAACTGATACGGAACAGTGTCGCATACCTGTGTTGTAACTGGTTACGGAACAGTGTCGCTTACCTGTGTTGTAACTGAGGCGGAACAGTGTCGCTTACCTGTGTTGTAACTGGAGACGGAACAGTGTCGCTTACCTGTGTTGTAACTGATACGGAACAGTGTCGCTTACCTGTGTTGTACCTGATGCGGAACTGTGTCGCTTACCTGTGTTGTAACTGATACGGAACAGTGTCGCATACCTGTGTGGTAACTGATACGGAACTGTGTCGCTTACCTGTGTTGTAACTGGAGACGGAACAGTGTCGCCCACCTGTGTTGTAACTGGATACGGAACAGTGTCGCTTACCTATGTTGTAACTGATACGGAACAGTGTCGCTTACCTGTGTTGTAACTGGTTACGGAACAGTGTCGCTTACCTGTGTTGTAACTGATACGGAACAGTGTCGCTTACCTGTGTTGTAACTGATACGGAACAGTGTCGCATACCTGTGTTGTAACTGGTTACGGAACAGTGTCGCTTACCTGTGTTGTAACTGAGGCGGAACAGTGTCGCTTACCTGTGTTGTAACTGGATACGGAACAGTGTCGCTTACCTATGTTGTAACTGATACGGAACAGTGTCGCTTACCTGTGTTGTAACTGGATACGGAACAGTGTCGCTTACCTATGTTGTAACTGATACGGAACAGTGTCGCTTACCTGTGTTGTAACTGATACGGAACAGTGTCGCTTACCTGTGTTGTAACTGGTTACGGAACAGTGTCGCTTACCTGTGTTGTAACTGGAGGCGGAACAGTGTCGCATACCTGTGTTGTAACTGGAGACGGAACAGTGTCGCATACCTGTGTTGTAACTGAGGCGGAACAGTGTCGCTTACCTGTGTTGTAACTGGATACGGAACAGTGTCGCTTACCTGTGTTGTAACTGGAGGCGGAACAGTGTCGCTTACCTGTGTTGTAACTGGTTACGGAACAGTGTCGCTTACCTGTGTTGTAACTGGAGGCGGAACAGTGTCGCATACCTGTGTTGTAACTGGAGACGGAACAGTGTCGCTTACCTGTGTTGTAACTGGATACGGAACAGTGTCGCTTACCTATGTTGTAACTGATACGGAACAGTGTCGCTTACCTATGTTGTAACTGATACGGAACAGTGTCGCTTACCTGTGTTGTAACTGGTTACGGAACAGTGTCGCTTACCTGTGTTGTAACTGATACGGAACAGTGTCGCTTACCTGTGTTGTAACTGGTTACGGAACAGTGTCGCTTACCTGTGTTGTAACTGAGGCGGAACAGTGTCGCTTACCTGTGTTGTAACTGATACGGAACAGTGTCGCTTACCTATGTTGTAACTGATACGGAACAGTGTCGCTTACCTGTGTTGTAACTGGTTACGGAACAGTGTCGCTTACCTGTGTTGTAACTGATACGGAACAGTGTCGCTTACCTGTGTTGTAACTGGTTACGGAACAGTGTCGCTTACCTGTGTTGTAACTGAGGCGGAACAGTGTCGCTTACCTGTGTTGTAACTGGATACGGAACAGTGTCGCTTACCTGTGTTGTAACTGAGGCGGAACAGTGTCGCTTACCTGTGTTGTAACTGGATACGGAACAGTGTCGCTTACCTATGTTGTAACTGATACGGAACAGTGTCGCTTACCTGTGTTGTAACTGGATACGGAACAGTGTCGCTTACCTATGTTGTAACTGATACGGAACAGTGTCGCTTACCTGTGTTGTAACTGGTTACGGAACAGTGTCGCTTACCTGTGTTGTAACTGGTTACGGAACAGTGTCGCTTACCTGTGTTGTAACTGATACGGAACAGTGTCGCTTACCTGTGTTGTAACTGATACGGAACAGTGTCGCTTACCTGTGTTGTAACTGAGGCGGAACAGTGTCGCTTACCTGTGTTGTAACTGGTTACGGAACAGTGTCGCTTACCTGTGTTGTAACTGATACGGAACAGTGTCGCTTACCTATGTTGTAACTGATACGGAACAGTGTCGCTTACCTGTGTTGTAACTGGTTACGGAACAGTGTCGCTTACCTGTGTTGTAACTGATACGGAACAGTGTCGCTTACCTGTGTTGTAACTGGTTACGGAACAGTGTCGCTTACCTGTGTTGTAACTGAGGCGGAACAGTGTCGCTTACCTGTGTTGTAACTGATACGGAACAGTGTCGCTTACCTGTGTTGTAACTGGATACGGAACAGTGTCGCTTACCTATGTTGTAACTGATACGGAACAGTGTCGCTTACCTGTGTTGTAACTGGTTACGGAACAGTGTCGCTTACCTGTGTTGTAACTGATACGGAACAGTGTCGCTTACCTGTGTTGTAACTGGTTACGGAACAGTGTCGCTTACCTGTGTTGTAACTGAGGCGGAACAGTGTCGCTTACCTGTGTTGTAACTGATACGGAACAGTGTCGCTTACCTGTGTTGTAACTGGTTACGGAACAGTGTCGCTTACCTGTGTTGTAACTGATACGGAACAGTGTCGCTTACCTGTGTTGTAACTGGTTACGGAACAGTGTCGCTTACCTGTGTTGTAACTGAGGCGGAACAGTGTCGCTTACCTGTGTTGTAACTGATACGGAACAGTGTCGCTTACCTGTGTTGTAACTGGTTACGGAACAGTGTCGCTTACCTGTGTTGTAACTGATACGGAACAGTGTCGCTTACCTGTGTTGTAACTGGATACGGAACAGTGTCGCTTACCTATGTTGTAACTGATACGGAACAGTGTCGCTTACCTGTGTTGTAACTGGTTACGGAACAGTGTCGCTTACCTGTGTTGTAACTGATACGGAACAGTGTCGCTTACCTGTGTTGTAACTGGTTACGGAACAGTGTCGCTTACCTGTGTTGTAACTGAGGCGGAACAGTGTCGCTTACCTATGTTGTAACTGATACGGAACAGTGTCGCTTACCTGTGTTGTAACTGGTTACGGAACAGTGTCGCTTACCTGTGTTGTAACTGATACGGAACAGTGTCGCTTACCTGTGTTGTAACTGGTTACGGAACAGTGTCGCTTACCTGTGTTGTAACTGAGGCGGAACAGTGTCGCTTACCTGTGTTGTAACTGGATACGGAACAGTGTCGCTTACCTGTGTTGTAACTGAGGCGGAACAGTGTCGCTTACCTGTGTTGTAACTGGATACGGAACAGTGTCGCTTACCTATGTTGTAACTGATACGGAACAGTGTCGCTTACCTGTGTTGTAACTGGATACGGAACAGTGTCGCTTACCTATGTTGTAACTGATACGGAACAGTGTCGCTTACCTGTGTTGTAACTGGTTACGGAACAGTGTCGCTTACCTGTGTTGTAACTGGAGGCGGAACAGTGTCGCATACCTGTGTTGTAACTGGAGACGGAACAGTGTCGCATACCTGTGTTGTAACTGAGGCGGAACAGTGTCGCTTACCTGTGTTGTAACTGGATACGGAACAGTGTCGCTTACCTGTGTTGTAACTGGTTACGGAACAGTGTCGCTTACCTGTGTTGTAACTGGAGGCGGAACAGTGTCGCATACCTGTGTTGTAACTGGAGACGGAACAGTGTCGCATACCTGTGTTGTAACTGAGGCGGAACAGTGTCGCTTACCTGTGTTGTAACTGGATACGGAACAGTGTCGCTTACCTGTGTTGTAACTGGTTACGGAACAGTGTCGCTTACCTGTGTTGTAACTGATACGGAACAGTGTCGCTTACCTGTGTTGTAACTGGTTTACGGAACTGTGTCGCTTACCTGTGTTGTAACTGATACGGAACAGTGTCGCTTACCTATGTTGTAACTGATACGGAACAGTGTCGCTTACCTGTGTTGTAACTGGTTACGGAACAGTGTCGCTTACCTGTGTTGTAACTGATACGGAACAGTGTCGCTTACCTGTGTTGTAACTGGTTACGGAACAGTGTCGCTTACCTGTGTTGTAACTGAGGCGGAACAGTGTCGCTTACCTGTGTTGTAACTGGATACGGAACAGTGTCGCTTACCTGTGTTGTAACTGAGGCGGAACAGTGTCGCTTACCTGTGTTGTAACTGGATACGGAACAGTGTCGCTTACCTATGTTGTAACTGATACGGAACAGTGTCGCTTACCTGTGTTGTAACTGGATACGGAACAGTGTCGCTTACCTATGTTGTAACTGATACGGAACAGTGTCGCTTACCTGTGTTGTAACTGGTTACGGAACAGTGTCGCTTACCTGTGTTGTAACTGGAGGCGGAACAGTGTCGCATACCTGTGTTGTAACTGGAGACGGAACAGTGTCGCATACCTGTGTTGTAACTGAGGCGGAACAGTGTCGCTTACCTGTGTTGTAACTGGATACGGAACAGTGTCGCTTACCTGTGTTGTAACTGGTTACGGAACAGTGTCGCTTACCTGTGTTGTAACTGGAGGCGGAACAGTGTCGCATACCTGTGTTGTAACTGGAGACGGAACAGTGTCGCATACCTGTGTTGTAACTGAGGCGGAACAGTGTCGCTTACCTGTGTTGTAACTGGATACGGAACAGTGTCGCTTACCTGTGTTGTAACTGGAGGCGGAACAGTGTCGCTTACCTGTGTTGTAACTGGTTACGGAACAGTGTCGCTTACCTGTGTTGTAACTGGAGACGGAACAGTGTCGCATACCTGTGTTGTAACTGAGGCGGAACAGTGTCGCTTACCTGTGTTGTAACTGGTTACGGAACAGTGTCGCTTACCTGTGTTGTAACTGGAGGCGGAACAGTGTCGCATACCTGTGTTGTAACTGGAGACGGAACAGTGTCGCATACCTGTGTTGTAACTGAGGCGGAACAGTGTCGCTTACCTGTGTTGTAACTGGATACGGAACAGTGTCGCTTACCTGTGTTGTAACTGGAGGCGGAACAGTGTCGCATACCTGTGTTGTAACTGGAGACGGAACAGTGTCGCATACCTGTGTTGTAACTGAGGCGGAACAGTGTCGCTTACCTGTGTTGTAACTGGATACGGAACAGTGTCGCTTACCTATGTTGTAACTGATACGGAACAGTGTCGCTTACCTGTGTTGTAACTGGAGACGGAACAGTGTCGCATACCTGTGTTGTAACTGAGGCGGAACAGTGTCGCTTACCTGTGTTGTAACTGGATACGGAACAGTGTCGCTTACCTATGTTGTAACTGATACGGAACAGTGTCGCTTACCTATGTTGTAACTGATACGGAACAGTGTCGCTTACCTGTGTTGTAACTGATACGGAACAGTGTCGCTTACCTGTGTTGTAACTGGATACGGGAGAGTGTCGCTTACCTGTGTTGTAACTGGTTACGGAACAGTGTCGCTTACCTGTGTTGTAACTGGTTACGGAACAGTGTCGCTTACCTGTGTTGTAACTGGAGACGGAACAGTGCCGCTTACCTGTGTTGTAACTGATACGGAACAGTGTCGCTTACCTATGTTGTAACTGATACGGAACAGTGTCGCTTACCTATGTTGCAACTGGAGACGGAACAGTGTCGCTTACCTGTGTTGTAACTGATACGGAACAGTGTCGCTTACCTGTGTTGTAACTGATACGGAACAGTGTCGCTTACCTGTGTTGTAACTGGTTACGGAACAGTGTCGCTTACCTGTGTTGTAACTGGAGGCGGAACAATGTCTCTTACCTGTGTTGTAAATGGAGGCGGAACAGTGTCGCTTACCTGTGTTGTAACTGGAGGCGGAACAGTGTCGCATACCTGTGTTGTAACTGGAGACGGAACAGTGTCGCTTACCTGTGTTGTTACTGGTTTACGGAACAGTGTCGCTTACCTGTGTTGTAACTGGAGACGGAACAGTGCCGCTTACCTGTGTTGTAACTGATACGGAACAGTGTCGCTTACCTATGTTGTAACTGATACGGAACAGTGTCGCTTACCTATGTTGCAACTGGAGACGGAACAGTGTCGCTTACCTGTGTTGTAACTGATACGGAACAGTGTCGCTTACCTGTGTTGTAACTGATACGGAACAGTGTCGCTTACCTGTGTTGTAACTGGTTACGGAACAGTGTCGCTTACCTGTGTTGTAACTGGAGGCGGAACAGTGTCGCTTACCTGTGTTGTAACTGGAGGCGGAACAATGTCGCTTACCTGTGTTGTAACTGATACGGAACAGTGTCGCTTACCTGTGTTGTAACTGATACGGAACAGTGTCGCTTACCTGTGTTGTAACTGATACGGAACAGTGTCGCTTACCTATGTTGCAACTGGAGACGGAACAGTGTCGCTTACCTGTGTTGTAACTGATACGGAACAGTGTCGCTTACCTGTGTTGTAACTGATACGGAACAGTGTCGCTTACCTGTGTTGTAACTGATACGGAACAGTGTCGCTTACCTGTGTTGTAACTGATACGGAACAGTGTCGCTTACCTGTGTTGTAACTGATACGGAACAGTGTCGCTTACCTATGTTGCAACTGGAGACGGAACAGTGTCGCTTACCTGTGTTGTAACTGATACGGAACAGTGTCGCTTACCTGTGTTGTAACTGATACGGAACAGTGTCGCTTACCTGTGTTGTAACTGATACGGAACAGTGTCGCTTACCTGTGTTGTAACTGATACGGAACAGTGTCGCTTACCTGTGTTGTAACTGATACGGAACAGTGTCGCTTACCTGTGTTGTAACTGGTTACGGAACAGTGTCGCTTACCTGTGTTGTAACTGGAGGCGGAACAATGTCTCTTACCTGTGTTGTAAATGGAGGCGGAACAGTGTCGCTTACCTGTGTTGTAACTGGAGGCGGAACAGTGTCGCATACCTGTGTTGTAACTGGAGACGGAACAGTGTCGCTTACCTGTGTTGTTACTGGTTTACGGAACAGTGTCGCTTACCTGTGTTGTAACTGGAGACGGAACAGTGTCGCTTACCTGTGTTGTAACTGGAGACGGAACAGTGTCGCTTACCTGTGTTGTAACTGGAGACGGAACAGTGTCGCTTACCTGTGTTGTAACTGATACGGAACAGTGTCGCTTACCTGTGTTGTAACTGGAGACGGAACAGTGTCGCTTACCTGTGTTGTAACTGATACGGAACAGTGTCGCTTACCTGTGTTGTAACTGATACGGAACAGTGTCGCTTACCTGTGTTGTAACTGGTTTCGGAACAGTGTCGCTTACCTGTGTTGTAACTGGTTACGGAACAGTGTCGCTTACCTATGTTGTAACTGATACGGAACAGTGTCGCTTACCTGTGTTGTAACTGGTTACGGAACAGTGTCGCTTACCTATGTTGTAACTGATACGGAACAGTGTCGCTTACCTGTGTTGTAACTGGAGGCGGAACAGTGTCGCTTACCTGTGTTGTAACTGGTTACGGAACAGTGTCGCTTACCTATGTTGTAACTGATACGGAACAGTGTCGCTTACCTGTGTTGTAACTGGAGGCGGAACAGTGTCGCTTACCTGTGTTGTAACTGGAGACGGAACAGTGTCGCTTACCTGTGTTGTAACTGATACGGAACAGTGTCGCTTACCTGTGTTGTAACTGGTTTCGGAACAGTGTCGCTTACCTGTGTTGTAACTGGAGGCGGAACAGTGTCGCTTACCTGTGTTGTAACTGGAGACGGAACAGTGTCGCTTACCTGTGTTGTAACTGGTTACGGAACAGTGTCGCTTACCTATGTTGTAACTGATACGGAACAGTGTCGCTTACCTGTGTTGTAACTGGAGGCGGAACAGTGTCGCTTACCTGTGTTGTAACTGGAGACGGAACAGTGTCGCTTACCTGTGTTGTAACTGATACGGAACAGTGTCGCTTACCTGTGTTGTAACTGGTTACGGAACAGTGTCGCTTACCTATGTTGTAACTGATACGGAACAGTGTCGCTTACCTGTGTTGTAACTGGTTACGGAACAGTGTCGCTTACCTGTGTTGTAACTGGAGACGGAACAGTGTCTCTTACCTGTGTTGTAACTGGAGACGGAACAGTGTCGCTTACCTGTGTTGTAACTGGTTACGGAACAGTGTCGCTTACCTATGTTGTAACTGATACGGAACAGTGTCGCTTACCTACGTTGTAACTGGTTACGGAACAGTGTCGCTTACCTGTGTTGTAACTGGAGACGGAACAGTGTCTCTTACCTGTGTTGTAACTGGAGACGGAACAGTGTCGCTTACCTGTGTTGTAACTGATACGGAACAGTGTCGCTTACCTATGTTGTAACTGGTTTCGGAACAGTGTCGCTTACCTGTGTTGTAACTGGTTACGGAACAGTGTCGCTTACCTATGTTGTAACTGATACGGAACAGTGTCGCTTACCTGTGTTGTAACTGGAGACGGAACAGTGTCGCTTACCTGTGTTGTTACTGGTTTACGGAACAGTGTCTCTTACCTGTGTTGTAACTGGAGACGGAACAGTGTCGCTTACCTGTGTTGTAACTGATACGGAACAGTGTCGCTTACCTGTGTTGTAACTGGAGACGGAACAGTGTCGCTTACCTGTGTTGTTACTGGTTTACGGAACAGTGTCTCTTACCTGTGTTGTAACTGGAGACGGAACAGTGTCGCTTACCTGTGTTGTAACTGGAGACGGAACAGTGTCGCTTACCTGTGTTGTAACTGGTTACGGAACAGTGTCGCTTACCTATGTTGTAACTGATACGGAACAGTGTCGCTTACCTGTGTTGTAACTGGAGACGGAACAGTGTCGCTTACCTGTGTTGTTACTGGTTTACGGAACAGTGTCTCTTACCTGTGTTGTAACTGGAGACGGAACAGTGTCGCTTACCTGTGTTGTAACTGATACGGAACAGTGTCGCTTACCTGTGTTGTAACTGGAGACGGAACAGTGTCGCTTACCTGTGTTGTTACTGGTTTACGGAACAGTGTCTCTTACCTGTGTTGTAACTGGAGACGGAACAGTGTCGCTTACCTGTGTTGTAACTGGAGACGGAACAGTGTCGCTTACCTGTGTTGTTACTGGTTTACGGAACAGTGTCTCTTACCTGTGTTGTAACTGGAGACGGAACAGTGTCGCTTACCTATGTTGTAACTGGTTTCGGAACAGTGTCGCTTACCTGTGTTGTAACTGGTTACGGAACAGTGTCGCTTACCTATGTTGTAACTGATACGGAACAGTGTCGCTTACCTGTGTTGTAACTGGTTTCGGAACAGTGTCGCTTACCTATGTTGTAACTGATACGGAACAGTGTCGCTTACCTGTGTTGTAACTGGTTACGGAACAGTGTCGCTTACCTATGTTGTAACTGATACGGAACAGTGTCGCTTACCTATGTTGTAACTGATACGGAACAGTGTCGCTTACCTGTGTTGTAACTGATACGGAACAGTGTCGCTTACCTGTGTTGTAACTGGTTTCGGAACAGTGTCGCTTACCTATGTTGTAACTGATACGGAACAGTGTCGCTTACCTGTGTTGTTACTGGTTTACGGAACAGTGTCTCTTACCTGTGTTGTAACTGGAGACGGAACAGTGTCGCTTACCTGTGTTGTAACTGGAGACGGAACAGTGTCGCTTACCTGTGTTGTTACTGGTTTACGGAACAGTGTCTCTTACCTGTGTTGTAACTGGAGACGGAACAGTGTCGCTTACCTATGTTGTAACTGGTTTCGGAACAGTGTCGCTTACCTGTGTTGTAACTGGTTACGGAACAGTGTCGCTTACCTATGTTGTAACTGATACGGAACAGTGTCGCTTACCTGTGTTGTAACTGGTTTCGGAACAGTGTCGCTTACCTGTGTTGTTACTGGTTTACGGAACAGTGTCTCTTACCTGTGTTGTAACTGGAGACGGAACAGTGTCGCTTACCTGTGTTGTAACTGGTTTCGGAACAGTGTCGCTTACCTGTGTTGTTACTGGTTTACGGAACAGTGTCTCTTACCTGTGTTGTAACTGGAGACGGAACAGTGTCGCTTACCTGTGTTGTAACTGGTTTCGGAACAGTGTCGCTTACCTGTGTTGTTACTGGTTTACGGAACAGTGTCTCTTACCTGTGTTGTAACTGGAGACGGAACAGTGTCGCTTACCTGTGTTGTAACTGGTTTCGGAACAGTGTCGCTTACCTGTGTTGTTACTGGTTTACGGAACAGTGTCTCTTACCTGTGTTGTAACTGGAGACGGAACAGTGTCGCTTACCTGTGTTGTAACTGGAGACGGAACAGTGTCGCTTACCTGTGTTGTTACTGGTTTACGGAACAGTGTCTCTTACCTGTGTTGTAACTGGAGACGGAACAGTGTCGCTTACCTGTGTTGTAACTGGTTTCGGAACAGTGTCGCTTACCTGTGTTGTTACTGGTTTACGGAACAGTGTCTCTTACCTGTGTTGTAACTGGAGACGGAACAGTGTCGCTTACCTGTGTTGTAACTGGAGACGGAACAGTGTCGCTTACCTGTGTTGTTACTGGTTTACGGAACAGTGTCTCTTACCTGTGTTGTAACTGGAGACGGAACAGTGTCGCTTACCTATGTTGTAACTGGTTTCGGAACAGTGTCGCTTACCTGTGTTGTAACTGGTTACGGAACAGTGTCGCTTACCTATGTTGTAACTGATACGGAACAGTGTCGCTTACCTGTGTTGTAACTGGTTTCGGAACAGTGTCGCTTACCTATGTTGTAACTGATACGGAACAGTGTCGCTTACCTGTGTTGTAACTGGTTACGGAACAGTGTCGCTTACCTATGTTGTAACTGATACGGAACAGTGTCGCTTACCTATGTTGTAACTGATACGGAACAGTGTCGCTTACCTGTGTTGTAACTGATACGGAACAGTGTCGCTTACCTGTGTTGTAACTGGTTTCGGAACAGTGTCGCTTACCTATGTTGTAACTGATACGGAACAGTGTCGCTTACCTGTGTTGTAACTGGTTACGGAACAGTGTCGCTTACCTATGTTGTAACTGATACGGAACAGTGTCGCTTACCTGTGTTGTAACTGGTTACGGAACAGTGTCGCTTACCTATGTTGTAACTGATACGGAACAGTGTCGCTTACCTGTGTTGTAACTGGTTTCGGAACAGTGTCGCTTACCTGTGTTGTAACTGGTTACGGAACAGTGTCGCTTACCTATGTTGTAACTGATACGGAACAGTGTCGCTTACCTGTGTTGTAACTGGTTTCGGAACAGTGTCGCTTACCTGTGTTGTAACTGGTTACGGAACAGTGTCGCTTACCTATGTTGTAACTGATACGGAACAGTGTCGCTTACCTGTGTTGTAACTGGAGACGGAACAGTGTCGCTTACCTGTGTTGTTACTGGTTTACGGAACAGTGTCTCTTACCTGTGTTGTAACTGGAGACGGAACAGTGTCGCTTACCTGTGTTGTAACTGATACGGAACAGTGTCGCTTACCTGTGTTGTAACTGGAGACGGAACAGTGTCGCTTACCTGTGTTGTTACTGGTTTACGGAACAGTGTCTCTTACCTGTGTTGTAACTGGAGACGGAACAGTGTCGCTTACCTGTGTTGTAACTGGAGACGGAACAGTGTCGCTTACCTGTGTTGTTACTGGTTTACGGAACAGTGTCTCTTACCTGTGTTGTAACTGGAGACGGAACAGTGTCGCTTACCTATGTTGTAACTGATACGGAACAGTGTCGCTTACCTGTGTTGTAACTGGAGGCGGAACAGTGTCGCTTACCTGTGTTGTAACTGGAGACGGAACAGTGTCGCTTACCTGTGTTGTAACTGGAGACGGAACAGTGTCGCTTACCTGTGTTGTAACTGGAGACGGAACAGTGTCGCTTACCTGTGTTGTAACTGGAGACGGAACAGTGTCGCTTACCTGTGTTGTAACTGGAGACGGAACAGTGTCGCTTACCTGTGTTGTAACTGGAGACGGAACAGTGTCGCTTACCTGTGTTGTAACTGATACGGAACAGTGTCGCTTACCTGTGTTGTAACTGGAGACGGAACAGTGTCGCTTACCTGTGTTGTAACTGGAGACGGAACAGTGTCGCTTACCTGTGTTGTAACTGGAGACGGAACAGTGTCGCTTACCTGTGTTGTAACTGATACGGAACAGTGTCGCTTACCTGTGTTGTAACTGGTTACGGAACAGTGTCGCTTACCTGTGTTGTAACTGATACGGAACAGTGTCGCTTACCTGTGTTGTAACTGGTTACGGAACAGTGTCGCTTACCTGTGTTGTAACTGATACGGAACTGTGTCGCTTACCTGTGTTGTAACTGATACGGAACAGTGTCGCTTACCTGTGTTGTAACTGAGGCGGAACAGTGTCGCTTACCTGTGTTGTAACTGATACGGAACAGTGTCGCTTACCTGTGTTGTAACTGGTTACGGAACAGTGTCGCTTACCTGTGTTGTAACTGATACGGAACTGTGTCGCTTACCTGTGTTGTAACTGATACGGAACAGTGTCGCTTACCTGTGTTGTAACTGAGGCGGAACAGTGTCGCTTACCTGTGTTGTAACTGGTTACGGAACAGTGTCGCTTACCTGTGTTGTAACTGATACGGAACTGTGTCGCTTACCTGTGTTGTAACTGATACGGAACAGTGTCGCTTACCTGTGTTGTAACTGAGGCGGAACAGTGTCGCTTACCTGTGTTGTAACTGATACGGAACAGTGTCGCTTACCTGTGTTGTAACTGGTTACGGAACAGTGTCGCTTACCTGTGTTGTAACTGATACGGAACTGTGTCGCTTACCTGTGTTGTAACTGATACGGAACAGTGTCGCTTACCTGTGTTGTAACTGAGGCGGAACAGTGTCGCTTACCTGTGTTGTAACTGGATACGGAACAGTGTCGCTTACCTATGTTGTAACTGATACGGAACAGTGTCGCTTACCTGTGTTGTAACTGATACGGAACAGTGTCGCTTACCTGTGTTGTAACTGGTTACGGAACAGTGTCGCTTACCTGTGTTGTAACTGGAGGCGGAACAGTGTCGCATACCTGTGTTGTAACTGGAGACGGAACAGTGTCGCATACCTGTGTTGTAACTGAGGCGGAACAGTGTCGCTTACCTGTGTTGTAACTGGATACGGAACAGTGTCGCTTACCTGTGTTGTAACTGAGGCGGAACAGTGTCGCTTACCTGTGTTGTAACTGGATACGGAACAGTGTCGCTTACCTATGTTGTAACTGATACGGAACAGTGTCGCTTACCTGTGTTGTAACTGGATACGGAACAGTGTCGCTTACCTGTGTTGTAACTGGATACGGAACAGTGTCGCTTACCTATGTTGTAACTGAT
The DNA here is from genome assembly GCA_032718475.1 of Nemertoderma westbladi. Classification (NCBI taxonomy): domain Eukaryota; kingdom Metazoa; phylum Xenacoelomorpha; order Nemertodermatida; family Nemertodermatidae; genus Nemertoderma; species Nemertoderma westbladi. The sequence continues at coordinate 26,052 of JAUCBJ010004806.1, forward strand.
ACGGAACAGTGTCGCTTACCTGTGTTGTAACTGGATACGGAACAGTGTCGCTTACCTGTGTTGTAACTGGTTACGGAACAGTGTCGCTTACCTGTGTTGTAACTGATACGGAACAGTGTCGCTTACCTGTGTTGTAACTGATACGGAACAGTGTCGCATACCTGTGTTGTAACTGGTTACGGAACAGTGTCGCTTACCTGTGTTGTAACTGAGGCGGAACAGTGTCGCTTACCTGTGTTGTAACTGGAGACGGAACAGTGTCGCTTACCTGTGTTGTAACTGATACGGAACAGTGTCGCTTACCTGTGTTGTACCTGATGCGGAACTGTGTCGCTTACCTGTGTTGTAACTGATACGGAACAGTGTCGCATACCTGTGTGGTAACTGATACGGAACTGTGTCGCTTACCTGTGTTGTAACTGGAGACGGAACAGTGTCGCCCACCTGTGTTGTAACTGGATACGGAACAGTGTCGCTTACCTATGTTGTAACTGATACGGAACAGTGTCGCTTACCTGTGTTGTAACTGGTTACGGAACAGTGTCGCTTACCTGTGTTGTAACTGATACGGAACAGTGTCGCTTACCTGTGTTGTAACTGATACGGAACAGTGTCGCATACCTGTGTTGTAACTGGTTACGGAACAGTGTCGCTTACCTGTGTTGTAACTGAGGCGGAACAGTGTCGCTTACCTGTGTTGTAACTGGATACGGAACAGTGTCGCTTACCTATGTTGTAACTGATACGGAACAGTGTCGCTTACCTGTGTTGTAACTGGATACGGAACAGTGTCGCTTACCTATGTTGTAACTGATACGGAACAGTGTCGCTTACCTGTGTTGTAACTGATACGGAACAGTGTCGCTTACCTGTGTTGTAACTGGTTACGGAACAGTGTCGCTTACCTGTGTTGTAACTGGAGGCGGAACAGTGTCGCATACCTGTGTTGTAACTGGAGACGGAACAGTGTCGCATACCTGTGTTGTAACTGAGGCGGAACAGTGTCGCTTACCTGTGTTGTAACTGGATACGGAACAGTGTCGCTTACCTGTGTTGTAACTGGAGGCGGAACAGTGTCGCTTACCTGTGTTGTAACTGAGGCGGAACAGTGTCGCTTACCTGTGTTGTAACTGGATACGGAACAGTGTCGCTTACCTGTGTTGTAACTGAGGCGGAACAGTGTCGCTTACCTGTGTTGTAACTGGATACGGAACAGTGTCGCTTACCTATGTTGTAACTGATACGGAACAGTGTCGCTTACCTATGTTGTAACTGATACGGAACAGTGTCGCTTACCTGTGTTGTAACTGGATACGGAACAGTGTCGCTTACCTATGTTGTAACTGATACGGAACAGTGTCGCTTACCTGTGTTGTAACTGATACGGAACAGTGTCGCTTACCTGTGTTGTAACTGGTTACGGAACAGTGTCGCTTACCTGTGTTGTAACTGGAGGCGGAACAGTGTCGCATACCTGTGTTGTAACTGGAGACGGAACAGTGTCGCATACCTGTGTTGTAACTGGAGACGGAACAGTGTCGCTTACCTGTGTTGTAACTGGAGACGGAACAGTGTCGCTTACCTATGTTGTAACTGATACGGAACAGTGTCGCTTACCTGTGTTGTAACTGATACGGAACAGTGTCGCATACCTGTGTTGTAACTGAGGCGGAACAGTGTCGCTTACCTGTGTTGTAACTGGATACGGAACAGTGTCGCTTACCTGTGTTGTAACTGGAGGCGGAACAGTGTCGCATACCTGTGTTGTAACTGGAGACGGAACAGTGTCGCATACCTGTGTTGTAACTGAGGCGGAACAGTGTCGCTTACCTGTGTTGTAACTGGATACGGAACAGTGTCGCTTACCTATGTTGTAACTGATACGGAACAGTGTCGCTTACCTGTGTTGTAACTGGATACGGGAGAGTGTCGCTTACCTGTGTTGTAACTGGTTACGGAACAGTGTCGCTTACCTGTGTTGTAACTGGTTACGGAACAGTGTCGCTTACCTGTGTTGTAACTGGAGACGGAACAGTGCCGCTTACCTGTGTTGCAACTGGAGACGGAACAGTGTCGCTTACCTGTGTTGTAACTGATACGGAACAGTGTCGCTTACCTGTGTTGTAACTGATACGGAACAGTGTCGCTTACCTGTGTTGTAACTGGTTACGGAACAGTGTCGCTTACCTGTGTTGTAACTGGAGGCGGAACAATGTCTCTTACCTGTGTTGTAAATGGAGGCGGAACAGTGTCGCTTACCTGTGTTGTAACTGGAGGCGGAACAGTGTCGCATACCTGTGTTGTAACTGGAGACGGAACAGTGTCGCTTACCTGTGTTGTTACTGGTTTACGGAACAGTGTCGCTTACCTGTGTTGTAACTGGAGACGGAACAGTGTCGCTTACCTGTGTTGTAACTGGAGACGGAACAGTGTCGCTTACCTGTGTTGTAACTGGAGACGGAACAGTGTCGCTTACCTGTGTTGTAACTGATACGGAACAGTGTCGCTTACCTGTGTTGTAACTGGAGACGGAACAGTGTCGCTTACCTGTGTTGTAACTGATACGGAACAGTGTCGCTTACCTGTGTTGTAACTGATACGGAACAGTGTCGCTTACCTGTGTTGTAACTGGTTTCGGAACAGTGTCGCTTACCTGTGTTGTAACTGGTTACGGAACAGTGTCGCTTACCTATGTTGTAACTGATACGGAACAGTGTCGCTTACCTGTGTTGTAACTGATACGGAACAGTGTCGCTTACCTGTGTTGTAACTGGTTTCGGAACAGTGTCGCTTACCTGTGTTGTAACTGGTTACGGAACAGTGTCGCTTACCTATGTTGTAACTGGAGACGGAACAGTGTCGCTTACCTGTGTTGTAACTGGAGACGGAACAGTGTCGCTTACCTGTGTTGTTACTGGAGACGGAACAGTGTCGCTTACCTGTGTTGTAACTGGAGACGGAACAGTGTCGCTTACCTGTGTTGTAACTGATACGGAACAGTGTCGCTTACCTGTGTTGTAACTGGAGACGGAACAGTGTCGCTTACCTGTGTTGTAACTGATACGGAACAGTGTCGCTTACCTGTGTTGTAACTGATACGGAACAGTGTCGCTTACCTGTGTTGTAACTGGTTTCGGAACAGTGTCGCTTACCTGTGTTGTAACTGGTTACGGAACAGTGTCGCTTACCTATGTTGTAACTGATACGGAACAGTGTCGCTTACCTGTGTTGTAACTGATACGGAACAGTGTCGCTTACCTGTGTTGTAACTGGTTTCGGAACAGTGTCGCTTACCTGTGTTGTAACTGGTTACGGAACAGTGTCGCTTACCTATGTTGTAACTGGAGACGGAACAGTGTCGCTTACCTGTGTTGTAACTGGAGACGGAACAGTGTCGCTTACCTGTGTTGTAACTGGTTACGGAACAGTGTCGCTTACCTATGTTGTAACTGATACGGAACAGTGTCGCTTACCTGTGTTGTAACTGATACGGAACAGTGTCGCTTACCTGTGTTGTAACTGGTTTCGGAACAGTGTCGCTTACCTGTGTTGTAACTGGTTACGGAACAGTGTCGCTTACCTATGTTGTAACTGGAGACGGAACAGTGTCGCTTACCTGTGTTGTAACTGGAGACGGAACAGTGTCGCTTACCTGTGTTGTTACTGTTTACGGAACAGTGTCGCTTACCTGTGTTGTAACTGGTTTCGGAACAGTGTCGCTTACCTGTGTTGTAACTGGTTACGGAACAGTGTCGCTTACCTATGTTGTAACTGGAGACGGAACAGTGTCGCTTACCTGTGTTGTAACTGGAGACGGAACTGTGTCTCTTACCTGTGTTGTAACTGGAGACGGAACAGTGTCGCTTACCTGTGTTGTAACTGGTTACGGAACAGTGTCGCTTACCTGTGTTGTAACTGATACGGAACAGTGTCGCTTACCTGTGTTGTAACTGATACGGAACAGTGTCGCTTACCTGTGTTGTAACTGGTTTCGGAACAGTGTCGCTTACCTGTGTTGTAACTGATACGGAACAGTGTCGCTTACCTATGTTGTAACTGGTTACGGAACAGTGTCGCTTACCTATGTTGTAACTGATACGGAACAGTGTCGCTTACCTGTGTTGTAACTGGAGGCGGAACAGTGTCGCTTACCTGTGTTGTAACTGGAGACGGAACAGTGTCGCTTACCTGTGTTGTAACTGATACGGAACAGTGTCGCTTACCTGTGTTGTAACTGGTTTCGGAACAGTGTCGCTTACCTGTGTTGTAACTGGAGACGGAACAGTGTCGCTTACCTATGTTGTAACTGATACGGAACAGTGTCGCTTACCTGTGTTGTAACTGGTTTCGGAACAGTGTCGCTTACCTGTGTTGTAACTGGTTACGGAACAGTGTCGCTTACCTATGTTGTAACTGATACGGAACAGTGTCGCTTACCTGTGTTGTAACTGGTTACGGAACAGTGTCGCTTACCTATGTTGTAACTGATACGGAACAGTGTCGCTTACCTGTGTTGTAACTGGTTTCGGAACAGTGTCGCTTACCTGTGTTGTAACTGGTGACGGAACAGTGTCGCTTACCTATGTTGTAACTGATACGGAACAGTGTCGCTTACCTGTGTTGTAACTGGTTTCGGAACAGTGTCGCTTACCTGTGTTGTAACTGAT
>JAUCBJ010004807.1:0-54207 GCA_032718475.1 Nemertoderma westbladi
AACAAGAATGGTGCAATACAGAACAATTCGATTAGGTACAGGACACGCCACATCGCATCAGAACAAGGTCAAGGCAAGTGTTGTATCTCTCTATTGGGAAAACGAATGGCAATGAAATGAACTTTTCCTTTCATTTGCTGGTTGTTTTGCCGGTTTTTTTAATTATACTTTGGAAGCCTATCATACAGCAATGACTTCAAATTCGAAAAGCACTATACAGTAATCTATATGACTTTGTGTTGAGTGGGACTCGAAATCTTTCGTAGAATTGTTACTCGTGGCACTGTTTCCTTAGTAACCAACCACTAGAGGCCTAGGAATACACCATGTCATTGAAGAGTTTCTTTAATTCAGGTGCATGCCCCTAAGGCGTTGTATGTTGTTTAGGACGTGTGACAATTAATTAATAGTCCTATGCATAAATTATTTTTTGCGATTCTTTGGCACATCTGTCACGTCATAATGAATCTATTTAATTTGCCACATATTAAATTGTTTGGTACATAACGTTTGGTCAATTCCTTGAGTTAATGGCACAAAATGACCGCAAATACCAACAATGTGTTTTAAAGGGTTTAAAAATTAATTTAATTTAAAACATTCAGTGAAAGGAACAGGTGGGGGTGTTTTCTAACCAAAACATTATACTAGGAGAACGTAACTTTATTTCACCTTTCATTTTTTAACTTTTTTTCCATTTTTTTTTTCATTTTTTAACCAATTTTCTTTATTTTTGGCTCATTCGAAAGGATTTCGACAGTTCTTTAAAAGTTATCGGTTGGAATTTTTATATTTCTGTTTTTACAGCCAATTTTTTAGGTTAAAGCCAACAATTTGTTAAAATTTTACCAAATATTAATAATAAATATTCATAAATATTATCCAATTTTCATAAAAAAGCTAAAAAAAAACTACAAAAAACTAAAAATTGTAACCAATAACTTTTGTGGAGATCACCTCCGTAATTCGAAAAAAATTGGTTTCAGACAATTTCAACTAAAATTTAATGACTAAAAGTAGCATTTTAACCGCAAATCATGTTTCATTCAATGGCCGCTAGAGGGCTACTGCCATTACTACTAGAGCCATTGTCGACTGGAATAGATAGACATAGACATAGATGGCAACTGGAAATTTGAAAATTTTTCAAAAAAACATGTTTAGCCATATTTTAACAGCCCATACTGTATAAAAATCAAAATATTTTAATTTCAGTAGAAATTGTAGACATTTAAGAAAAGTGTTCCGGGGGGGTGGTATCCCCCTTTGTTTTGCATTTGTGACGCATTAGTTTCTACGGCAGTTAAGTTAGCAGCTGCAGAAACAGTTCCTGTATACTCTCGAAACAGGAAAAGGGCCCCCTGGACTTTTAATTTACAGGAGCTATTAAACCAACAGGTTGCTGCCATCAATAATGCTGACGACAGCAGGCAATCATCCCAGGCATGGAAATAGATCAACCTGCTTACTGGGCGGAAAAGCAAACCAACCACCAAGGTTAAGGCTGAATCACCAGCCGATCGCCTCAATGGTTGGAAGGCCCACTTTGAGAAGCTCCTCAATAATGACAGGGTATTGCCTGATAACTTTATAGAAGTAAAAGTGTCTGAGTCTACTCCCAGATATTACCAGTGTCGATATCTCCTTTGCAGAAGTGAAGGCTGCTGCAACGAGCATTGAGACCAATCGTGCCAGTGGAGTAGATGGTGTTCCCCTTGAGGTCTTTAAAATACCCTAAGTGTTTAAAGATCATTTATTATAGGAAGGGATCTAGGGGTCTTAACCTCGAATGATTTTACTGAAAATAACTTATCTTTTATTGGCGCAATTGTAGGACTAATCCTATCACATGCGTACTTTTTAACCGGGTAGTGTACAAATTTAGGAATCGCGTAATTTTTCTTGAAATGAATATCTCATATCTCTCCAAACCACGTACGCGTTTCGACCTTCTGGGTCTCATCAGCGATTCCTAAATTTGTACACTACCCGGTTAAAAAGTACGCATGTGATGGGATTAGTCCTACAATTGCGCCAATAAAAGATAAGTTATTTTCAGTAAAATAAACTTATCATTCGAGGTTAAGACCCCTAGATTCCTTCCTATAATAAATGTATAATAACAAACACCTCGATAAATACAGCTTGGCAACAGATTGTTACTATCAATAATTTAAAGATCATCTATCCCATCATAGTAGACATGTACAGAACAACAAGTGTCCCACAAGAAATGAAAACAAATAAGTTGGTGCCAGTTCCCAAGAAGGGCAACCTAACACTCTATGGTTCTTTTCGGGGAATCTCATTGATCTCGATTGCTGCAAAGCTATACAATAGAATTATATTAAATCGCATCCGGGATCCCATTGAGAGACTGCTCCGTGGAAATCAGAATGGGTTCCGTAAAGGTCGTGGGACCATGGAGCCCATTTTGGCACTTAAAAGGATAATTGAAGAGTTATCAGAAAAGGAAGACAGGCATCTGGCTGTTATCTTTGTTGACTTCTTCAAGGCCTTTGATTCAGTCTCTGGCTCACGTATGTTCAGCATACTTTCATTATATGGGATTCCTGATGAAATTATTGCAGCAATCAGATCTGTATACGATGGTTCGACAACAATTGTGTCTACTGTTGATGGTGACACAGAACCATTTGAAGTATTATGGGGAGTCCTCCAAGGAGACACATTTGCGCCATTCTTGTTCATAATTTTGGTTGACTATGTTCTACGCATGTCCTTAGATCATCATAATGATGATGGGGTGATGGTAACTCCCCCACCTACTGGCTCCAGAAGTCGAGGAAATCCTGCCAAGTACCTAACTGATCTAGACTTTGCTGATGACCTAGGAGTACTCTCAGAATCACTAGATCACTAGAATCACGGCTCCTCAGCTCATTAGAACAGGCTGCTTCTAGTGTTGGTCTTTTTATTTTTTTATTAACTCCAAAAAGACCAAATTTTGACAGTTAACTTTGAAAGTCCTCAGCAAGTCTCTGACCGAGATGAGCATAAGCTCAAAGGGCGACTTCTGAACCTGGGATCATGGATCCGGAAGTCAGGTGAGGACCTTCGAATACGTAAGGGAAAGGCCTGGGCAGCCTTGAATAGGCTTTCCAGGATTTGGAAGTCACAGAGAAGTAATCGGAAACTTATTCCGATTATTTAGAGCAACAGTAGTTCCAGTACTCCTCTATGGGAGTCCATGCTGGGCTCTAACTGCTGAGGACACCAAATCTCTGGATGGCACATTCTCAAGAATGCTACGCCGGGTTCATTGTGTCAAGTATAATGCACACATCTACAACCAGACACTATATAACATTGGAGGTGTCTCATTGGTTCCCCCAAGCTTGACACTAGAACAAAGACGCCTCCGCTTTGCAGGACATTGCTTTCGCCGTGAGGACCAGCCAGTGCCGTGCTTTGGCAGCCTAATGGAGTGAATAAGCATGGTGGACAGCCCATGACTTTCTTGAGACACATGTTAGAGGACACTGGCCTTGAAGATGCGGATGATCTAGCAAATGTCATAGGTGATAGGGAGTTATGGCGCCGCAATTTTTCGACAAGCCGGCACAGCATTCTTAAAAATGCGGCTGCAATGCAGCATGCCGATCCTAGTAGTAGGGGATTCCCTTAACATATGGGTTACAAGAAGTGGTGCCTTCGCACAGCACGTGATATAGTCTTAAAGTGTTTCAAAATAATTATGAGCAAAATCTAACAGGTGTCCACCTAGAGGTAGAACCGGGTAACGGCAGTCGATTTAAGACCTCACAAAAACTCAGTCTGAGGTCTAGAATATATGCGCCAGGTATCAATCAGGAATAATAATAATAATAATAATATATTTATTTAGCGCCTTTCTAGACATATTTCAAGGCCCTTTTGAATAAAAATTAACAATACGGTAAAAAAAACAGCAAAAACATATTGACATAAAAACATATAATGAGTTAAAATGAGTTAAAAGGGCGCATCATGGTACTCGTGTTGAAATAAAACAGTTTTCAGTTTCGATTGAAAAATTGTCAATGTAGTGGCTGATAGCATGTCATAAGGAAGTTACAAACTCGAGAAAGGAATATAAACAACGAAATGGGTAAAGGTTTTCATTTCAGACATTTCTAAAATATTTTAATTTCAGCCCACTAGCGGTAGACTGCATAACTGATGAGGATTCTGTCCCAACAACAACGCAGACTAAATTGGTGGTCTATGGTCTAGCATGTATGTAGTATGTATATCTACCATGTTTCAGCTTGATAGGATAACAAAATAACTAAATGAGAGAAGATTTAACTTTCAGACATTTTGATAATCCCTGGCAACTGACTAGAGAACTACAGACGGTTGAATGAAACAGCTAATGGTCTAGTACAAATCTGCCAAGTTTTAGCTTGAAAGGATTACATACAAATACTGTAAATGGGAGCACATTTAATGTTTAGATATGAAGCCCTCTACGCTAGATTGTTGAACTGATGGTGTCTGAAAGTCCCTAAAAATCTGTATCCGTCTTATTGATGCTCGACAACTCTAAATCCGACAAAGTTAAAATGTTAAACTATTTGCCAAAATTGACCCGCCCAACTATTTGCCAAAATTGACCCGCCCAACTATTTGCCAAAATTGACCCGCCCAACTATTTGCCAAAATTGACCCGCCCAACTATTTGCCAAAATTGACCCGCCCAACTATTTGCCAAAATTGACCCGCCCAACTATTTGCCAAAATTGACCCGCCCAACTATTTGCCAAAATTGACCCGCCCAACTATTTGCCAAAATTGACCCGCCCAACTATTTGCCAAAATTGACCCGCCCAACTATTTGCCAAAATTGACCCGCCCAACTATTTGCCAAAATTGACCCGCCCAACTATTTGCCATAATTGACCCGCCCCCCAAACAGTGTCAGTTCGTAAAGGCACGTGTTTGTCCATACATTTGACTATTAAGCTTATGTACCACTTCTGAGGAATTGGTTCAACAGAATGGCCTGAAATTTGGAGGGTAATTTGCCACAGCACAGCACGGCATTTGCATTTTGCATGTATCTCAGACGTTGTAGCAGAATAAATAAAAAAAATGATTGGGATTACCAGAAATTTTCAAAGTGAAAAATCGTATTTTTAAAAAGTGAAAAAAACAAGTATTTTGGCCGTTTTTTGTTATGTAAATTTTTAAATTTCTAACCCACGTGTCTAAATGTGGTACCACCTATTAAGGATTAGTAGAAGAACATATACTGAAAATGTCATGCAATTTGGTCCAGTAGTTCCAGAGAAACAGGTACATGAGTGAAAAATAAAAACAAAAAATAAAATTCTGAGATAAAGCCATTTAAAGTTTTCAAACCTTCCCGCCATTTTATGTTAAATGGAGGGATAATTCAAATTGTATTGAAAAAATAAGGAAGAATACTTCTTAACTAAAATTTTAGATATGGTGGTTTTCTGGGGTGGTGATTGCATTTCCGATGTCAGTTTTAAGGTTTGATGAATTCCAGACTGTCTATCTGTCTGTTTATCGGACAATCTGTCTGTCTGTCAGTCAATAATTAAGGAAACACACTGCCGATCTGAAATTTAGGTTATGGGGGTGTTCCTGGTCGGTGATTTCAATACCGATGTTAGTTTTAACGTTTGAAGAATTCCAGACTGTCTAACTGTCAGTCTGTCTGTTTATCAGACAATCTGTCCGTCTGTCAGTCGAAATTTAGGAATGGACACCGCTAACAATTGAGTTGAAGGGGTTTTCCTAGTCGGTGATTCCATTTCTGATGTCAATATTTAAATATAATGTCTTTATGTTGGTCTGTATTCATCGGCATTCATTGGTCTGTCCATTCAAAATATACAGACAGACAGCCAAATAGACCATCTCTTTTAACCGATAAAACGGACATAAGAAATGGAATCATAGACCAGGAAAACCTCTACAACAATATTTTCAGTTGTGTATTTCATTCATTATTTTTTTACTGACACGCAGGACATAAAGACAGACATGCAGACAGATAGACATGCGGGCAGGCAGGCAGAATGACAGACAATCTATAATACATGAAACATTAAAACTGACATTATATATAATGATCACTAAACAGGAAAAGTCCTATAGCGAAAATTGTACATTGCATGTGTTTCTTAAATTTTGTCAGACAAACAGACAGACAAACCGACTGAGAGACAAACAGACAGCTATAACTTGAGAACTAAAAGAGATCTCGCCATGTCGTTTTCAGTTTTGAAATCGCCATTAAATTTTGATCCAGAATCCGTAAAAAAAAATTTGCCCACAAACAAGTGCCTTTCCGGCTCCGCCAATTTAGTTGCTCGCCCCACAAGTCCGTCGTGCTACCGGGACAGGTGAAGTTATAAATTGACTAAACCTTCTACAATTTTGATATGCGAATTTTGCTACTATTTCTGAACGAAATTACAACTATTTACAATCCTTGATACCTTACCTAGGTGAGACATCAGCTATGAAATCAACAAATTTAATAGTTAACAAAGAATATGTAGTTGATTCTACAAAATATTATCCAATTTTTTTGTAGAATGAAACACGTAAACTTTCGACCCATCAATTTTGAATCGATCGTTTGGTTTTATTTTCTTAGCCACTGTATATATATATATATATATATCATCTTTAATGGGATTGAAACAACCTTTTCCTGGCGAAACAAAAACAACTAAAGACCACAATGTGTTGTCGTCTTCGATATCATTATTATTATTTTAAAATATTTATTTTACTTAATGTGTTTTCTAATCAAAACAATAAACGAAACTTTATTTCACTTGCCATTGCAGTGACACGGACGAGGTTACAATAGAATACATATCCGTAATGGTTATTGCCATTGCAGTGACACGGACGAGGTTACAATAGAATACATATCCGTAATGGTTATTGCCATTGCAGTGACACGGACGAGGTTACAATAGAATACATATCCGTAATGGTTATTGCCATTGCAGTGACACGGACGAGGTTACAATAGAATACATATCCGTAATGGTTATTGCCATTGCAGTGACACGGACGAGGTTACAATAGAATACATATCCGTAATGGTTATTGCCATTGCAGTGACACGGACGAGGTTACAATAGAATACATATCCGTAATGGTTATTGCCATTGCAGTGACACAGACGAGGTTACAATAGAATACATATCCGTAATGGTTATTGCCATTGCAGTGACACGGACGAGGTTACAATAGAGTACATATCCGTAATGGTTATTGCCATTGCAGTGACACGGACGAGGTTACAATAGAATACATATCCGGATTGCCATTGCAGTGACACGGACGAGGTTACAATAGAATACATATCCGCGGCTGAATTTGATCCAACGAATAAACGCCACGTGGCCACACTCAATCTAATGGGAATCACCATAGTGCAACTAAGTGACGGCCGGTTGCAATTGTTTCATAGTACGTCTTCGGTAAGTTTTAACGAAACAGTTTTACAAATATGTATAATAGTGGTGGCGTGTATCCGTTAATAATATTATTTGACGGGGTTTAACTTAGCCAAAATATATAATAAAATATTAACTAAATGGTATTTATCTCTAACATAGTATATTTTATGCGTGTACTGATTAATTTGTATATTAGTGCTAAAAATTATGTCCTCAATTAACTGTATGTACTATTTTATATTTATTGTGTATTTTATTAATATCTATATCCTCTTACGTCCAATCTGGATATTACACGTCTTATGAATTATCATTTGACGGGGTTTATTATTAAAGGAAGGGGTCAATGTACTGTATTTACAGACCTTACTGGAGGTCTCTGTGAAGAACTCTGTTCCTTCGACAGAGTTACTGCCATCGACAAGCTAGGAGCTTTCTTGTTTAAACATGATCTGAAAAAAATTCCTTATCCTTATTTAATGAACTCTTATTTATATAAATTTCAGTCAACGTCGCAAGAGAACTACCAGCTGGGCGCGGCCTTTATGGAAGAAATGATGGAAATTAACAAGAAACAGGCCCTCCATCAACGACTGGAGACAAGAATATTACAGGCCGTTTCCTATCCATACCTAGGAACCGTAGTCCTAACTGCCAGTCCATCTCAGTTCGGACCCACAACCGGTCCCCAGTCAGTGGTGAGTACCCACACCTACCGGTCCCCAGTCAGTGGTGAGTACCCCTACCATACCGGTCCCCAGTCTGTGGTGAGTACCCCTACCTTACCGGTCCCCAGTCTGTGGTGAGTACCCACACCTACCTGTCCCCACTCTGTGGTGAGTATCCCTACCTTACCGGTCCCCACTCTGTGGTCAGTATCCCTACCTTACCGGTCCCCAGTCTGTGGTGAGTACCACCACCTACCGGTCCCCAGTCTGTGGTGAGTACCCCTACCTTACCGGTCCCCAGTCAGTGGTGAGTACCCCTACCTTACCGGTCCCCAGTCTGTGGTGAGTACCCACACCTACCTGTCCCCAGTCTGTGGTGAATACCCCTACCTTACCGGTCCCCAGTCTGTGGTGAGTACCCCTACCTTACCGGTCCCCAGTCTGTGGTGAGTACCCACACCTACCTGTCCCGAGTCTGTGGTGAATACCCCTACCTTACCGGTCCCCAGTCTGTGGTGAGTACCCACACCTACCGGTCCCCAGTCTGTGGTGAGTACCCCTACCTTACCGGTCCCCAGTCTGTGGTGAGTACCCACACCTACCTGTCCCCAGTCTGTGGTGAGTACCCCTACCTTACCGGTCCCCAGTCTGTGGTGAGTACCCCTACCTTACCGGTCCCCAGTCTGTGGTGAGTACCCCTACCATACCGGTCCCCAGTCTGTGGTGAGTACCCCTACTTACCGCACCCCAGTCTGTGGTGAGTACCCACACCTACCTGTCCCGAGTCTGTGGTGAATACCCCTACCTTACCGGTCCCCAGTCTGTGGTGAGTACCCACACCTACCGGTCCCCAGTCTGTGGTGAGTACCCCTACCTTACCGGTCCCCAGTCTGTGGTGAGTACCCACACCTACCTGTCCCCAGTCTGTGGTGAGTACCCCTACCTTACCGGTCCCCAGTCTGTGGTGAGTACCCACACCTACCGGTCCCCAGTCTGTGGTGAGTACCCCTACCTTACCGGTCCCCAGTCTGTGGTGAGTACCCACACCTACCTGTCCCCAGTCTGTGGTGAGTACCCCTACCTTACCGGTCCCCAGTCTGTGGTGAGTACCCACACCTACCTGTCCCCAGTCTGTGGTGAGTACCCCTACCTTACCGGTCCCCAGTCTGTGGTGAGTACCACCACCTACCGGTCCCCAGTCTGTGGTGAGTACCCCTACCTTACCGGTCCCCAGTCAGTGGTGAGTACCACCACCTACCGGTCCCCAGTCTGTGGTGAGTACCCCTACCTTACCGGTCCCCAGTCTGTGGTGAGTACCCACACCTACCTGTCCCCAGTCTGTGGTGAATACCCCTACCTTACCGGTCCCCAGTCTGTGGTGAGTACCCCTACCTTACCGGTCCCCAGTCTGTGGTGAGTACCCACACCTACCTGTCCCGAGTCTGTGGTGAATACCCCTACCTTACCGGTCCCCAGTCTGTGGTGAGTACCCACACCTACCGGTCCCCAGTCTGTGGTGAGTACCCCTACCTTACCGGTCCCCAGTCTGTGGTGAGTACCCACACCTACCTGTCCCCAGTCTGTGGTGAGTACCCCTACCTTACCGGTCCCCAGTCTGTGGTGAGTACCCCTACCTTACCGGTCCCCAGTCTGTGGTGAGTACCCCTACCATACCGGTCCCCAGTCTGTGGTGAGTACCCCTACTTACCGCACCCCACTCTGTGGTGAGTATACCCCCATGGTCCTAATTGGCTCCTTTTTTTAATCTTACAGGTTACTGCTGAAATCGCTTTCGTAGACCCGCCATCGGGATGCAGCCCACCTACGAATCCCGAAGCTCTGATTGGTAGAATCGCCGTTGTGATTAGGGGGGAATGCATGTTTATTGATAAAGTTAGGCTTTTGCAGAAGTACGCTAATGATGGTTCTAAAGGTGTTCTGGGTGTTATCATAGTAGGTAAGTATGTTAAGGTAGTAGTTGGTAAGGGGGGGGCTCATGTTTTAAAATATTGTTCGGTTGAACAACTCTCGAGAATGTGAAGGAATTGTCACGAAAATTAATTATTTTTCACTATTATTTTTTCATTGGGTGATTTATATATTGGTTCTGGCCTTCCTGCAGCACTAGAAGGGAGGCTCCGTATTGGTTGATTTATATATTGGTTCTGACCTCCGTGTAGCACTAGAAGGGAGGCTCCGTATTGGGTGATTTATATATTGGTTCAGGCCTCCGTGCAGCACTAGAAGGGAGGCTCCGTATTGGGTGATTTATATATTGATTCTGGTCTCCGTGCAGCACTAGAAGGGAGGCTCGGTATTGGGTGATTTATATATTGGTTCAGGCCTCCGTGCAGCACTATAGAAGGGAGGCTCCGTATTGGTTGATTTATATATTGGTTCTGGCCTCCGTGCAGCACTAGAAGGGAGGCTCCCTATTGGGTGATTTATATATTGGTTCAGGCCTCCGTGTAGCACTAGAAGGGAGGCTCGGTATTGGTTGATTTATATATTGGTTCAGGCCTCCGTGCAGCACTAGAAGGGAGGCTCCGTATTGGGTGATTTATATATTGGTTCTGGCCTTCCTGCAGCACTAGAAGGGAGGCTCCGTATTGGGTGATTTATATATTGGTTCAGGCCTCCGTGCAGCACTAGAAGGGAGGCTCCGTATTGGGTGATTTATATATTGGTTCTGGCCTTCCTGCAGCACTAGAAGGGAGGCTCCGTATTGGGTGATTTATATATTGGTTCAGGCCTCCGTGCAGCACTAGAAGGGAGGCTCCGTATTGGGTGATTTATATATTGGTTCTGGCCTTCCTGCAGCACTAGAAGGGAGGCTCCGTATTGGGTGATTTATATATTGGTGCAGGCCTCCGTGCAGCACTAGAAGGGAGGCTCCGTATTGGGTGATTTATATATTGGTTCTGGCCTCCGTGCAGCACTAGAAGGGAGGCTCCGTATTGGGTGATTTACATATTGGTGCAGGCCTCCGTGCAGCACTAGAAGGGAGGCTCCGTATTGGGTGATTTATATATTGGTTCAGGCCTCCGTGCAGCACTAGAAGGGAGGCTCCTCCGTATTGGGTGATTTATATATTGGTTCAGGCCTCCGTGCAGCACTTGAAGGGAGGCTCGGTATTGGGTGATTTATATATTGGTTCTGGCCCTCCTGCAGCACTAGAAGGGAGGCTCCGTATTGGGTGATTTATATATTGGTGCAGGCCTCCGTGCAGCACTAGAAGGGAGGCTCCGTATTGGGTGATTTATATATTGGTTCTGGCCTCCGTGCAGCACTAGAAGGGAGGCTCCGTATTGGGTGATTTATATATTGGTTCTGGCCTCCGTGCAGCACTAGAAGGGAGGCTCCGTATTGGGTGATTTATATATTGGTTCTGACCTCCGTGTAGCACTAGAAGGGAGGCTCGGTATTGGGTGATTTATATATTGGTTCAGGCCTCCGTGCAGCACTAGAAGGGAGGCTCCGTATTGGGTGATTTATATATTGGTTCTGGCCTTCCTGCAGCACTAGAAGGGAGGCTCCGTATTGGGTGATTTATATATTGGTGCAGGCCTCCGTGCAGCACTAGAAGGGAGGCTCCGTATTGGGTGATTTATATATTGGTTCTGGCCTCCGTGCAGCAATAGAAGGGAGGCTCCGTATTGGGTGATTTATATATTGGTTCAGGCCTCCGTGCAGCACTAAAAGGGAGGCTCCGTATTGGGTGATTTATATATTGGTTCAGGCCTCCGTGCAGAACTAGAAGGGAGGCTCCGTATTGGGTGATTTATATATTGGTTCAGGCCTCCGTGCAGCACTAGAAGGGAGGCTCCGTATTGGGTGATTTATATATTGGTTCTGGCCTCCGTGCAGCACTAGAAGGGAGGCTCCTCCGTATTGGGTGATTTATATATTGGTTCTGGCCTCCGTGTAGCACTAGAAGGGAGGATCCGTATTGGGTGATTTATATATTGGTTCTGGCCTCCGTGCAGCACTAGAAGGGAGGCTCCGTATTGGGTGATTTATATATTGGTTCTGGCCTTCCTGCAGCACTAGAAGGGAGGCTCCGTATTGGGTGATTTATATATTGGTTCTGGCCTTCCTGCAGCACTAGAAGGGAGGCTCCGTATTGGGTGATTTATATATTGGTTCAGGCCTCCGTGCAGCACTAGAAGGGAGGCTCCGTATTGGGTGATATATGAATTCGTTCTGGCCTTCCTGCAGCACTAGAAGGGAGGCTCCGTATTGGGTGATTTATATATTGGTTCTGGCCTTCCTGCAGCACTAGAAGGGAGGCTCCGTATTGGGTGATTTATATATTGGTTCAGGCCTCCGTGCAGCACTAGAAGGGAGGCTCCGTATTGGGTGATATATGAATTCGTTCTGGCCTTCCTGCAGCACTAGAAGGGAGGCTCCGTATTGGGTGATTTATATATTGGTTCAGGCCTCCGTGCAGCACTAGAAGGGAGGCTCCGTATTGGGTGATTTATATATTGGTTCTGACCTCCGTGTAGCACTAGAAGGGAGGCTCCGTATTGGGTGATTTATATATTGGTTCTGGCCTCCGTGCAGCACTAGAAGGGAGGCTCCGTATTGGGTGATTTATATATTGGTTCTGGCCTTCCTGCAGCACTAGAAGGGAGGCTCCATATTGGGTGATTTATATATTGGTTCTGGCCTCCGTGCAGCACTAGAAGGGAGGCTCCGTATTGGGTGATTTATATATTGGTTCAGGCCCTCCTGCAGCACTAGAAGGGAGGCTCCATATTGGGTGATTTATATATTGGTTCTGGCCTCCGTGCAGCACTAGAAGGGAGGCTCCGTATTGGGTGATTTATATATTGGTTCAGGCCTTCCTGCAGCACTAGAAGAGAGGCTCCGTATTGGGTGATTTATATATTGGTTCTGGCCTCCGTGTAGCTCTAGAAGGGAGGCTCCGTATTGGGTGATTTATATATTGGTTCAGGGCTCCGTGCATCACTAGAAGGGAGGCTCCTCCGTATTGGGTGATTTATATATTGGTTCAGACCTCCGTGTAGCACTAGAAGGGAGGCTCCGCATTGGGTGATTTATATATTGGTTCTGGCCTCCGTGCAGCACTAGAAGGGAGGATCCGTATTGGGTGATTTATATATTGGTTCAGGGCTCCGTGCATCACTAGAAGGGAGGCTCCGTATTGGGTGATTTATATATTGGTTCAGGCCTCCGTGCAGCACTAGAAGGGAGGATCCGTATTGGGTGATTTATATATTGGTTCAGGGCTCCGTGCATCACTAGAAGGGAGGCTCCGTATTGGGTGATTTATATATTGGTTCAGGCCTCCGTGCAGCACTAGAAGGGAGGCTCCGTATTGGGTGATTTATATATTGGTTCAGACCTCCGTGCAGCACTAGAAGGGAGGATCCGTATTGGGTGATTTATATATTGGTTCAGGCCTCCGTGCAGCACTAGAAGGGAGGCTCCGTATTGGGTGATTTATATATTGGTTCAGGCCTCCGTGCAGCACTAGAAGGGAGGCTCCGTATTGGGTGATTTATATATTGGTTGAGGCCTCCGTGCAGCACTATAGAAGGGATGCTCCGTATTGGGTGATTTATATATTGGTTCAGACCTCCGTGCAGCACTATAGAAGGGAGGCTCCGTATTGGGTGATTTATATATTGGTTGAGGCCTCCGTGTAGCACTAGAAGGGAGGATCCGTATTGGGTGATTTATATATTGGTTCAGGCCTCCGTGCAGCACTAGAAGGGAGGCTCCGTATTGGGTGATTTATATATTGGTTGAGGCCTCCGTGTAGCACTAGAAGGGAGGCTCCGTATTGGGTGATTTATATATTGGTTCAGGCCTCCGTGCAGCACTATAGAAGGGAGGCTCCGTATTGGGTGATTTATATATTGGTTCTGGCCTCCGTGCAGCACTAGAAGGGAGGCTCCGTATTGGGTGATTTATATATTGGTTGAGGCCTCCGTGCAGCACTATAGAAGGGATGCTCCGTATTGGGTGATTTATATATTGGTTCAGACCTCCGTGCAGCACTATAGAAGGGAGGCTCCGTATTGGGTGATTTATATATTGGTTCAGGCCTCCGTGTAGCACTAGAAGGGAGGCTCCGTATTGGGTGATTTATATATTGGTTGAGGCCTCCGTGCAGCACTATAGAAGGGATGCTCCGTATTGGGTGATTTATATATTGGTTCAGGCCTCCGTGCAGCACTATAGAAGGGAGGCTCCGTATTGGGTGATTTATATATTGGTTCAGGCCTCCGTGTAGCACTAGAAGGGAGGCTCCGTATTGGGTGATTTATATATTGGTTCAGGCCTCCGTGCAGCACTTAGAAGGGAGGCTCCGTATTGGGTGATTTATATATTGGTTCAGGCCTCCGTGCAGCACTAGAAGGGAGGATCCGTATTGGGTGATTTATATATTGGTTCTGGCCTCCGTGCAGCACTAGAAGGGAGGCTCCGTATTGGGTGATTTATATATTGGTTCAGGCCTCCGTGCAGCACTATAGAAGGGAGGCTCCGTATTGGGTGATTTATATATTGGTTCAGGCCTCCGTGCAGCACTAGAAGAGAGGCTCCGTATTGGGTGATTTATATATTGGTTCAGGCCTCCGTGTAGCACTAGAAGGGAGGCTCCGTATTGGGTGATTTATATATTGGTTCTGGCCTTCGTGCAGCACTAGAAGGGAGGCTCGGTATTGGGTGATTTATATATTGGTTCAGGCCTCCGTGCAGCACTAGAAGGGAGGATCCGTATTGGGTGATTTATATATTGGTTCAGGCCTCCGTGCAGCACTGGAAGGGAGGCTCCGTATTGGGTGATTTATATATTGGTTCAGGGCTCCGTGCATCACTAGAAGGGAGGCTCGGTATTGGGTGATTTATATATTGGTTCAGGCCTCCGTGCAGCACTATAGAAGGGATGCTCCGTATTGGGTGATTTATATATTGGTTCAGGCCTCCGTGCAGCACTAGAAGAGAGGCTCCGTATTGGGTGATTTATATATTGGTTCAGGCCTCCGTGTAGCACTAGAAGGGAGGCTCCCTATTGGGTGATTTATATATTGGTTCTGGCCTTCGTGCAACACTAGAAGGGAGGCTCCTCCGTATTGGGTGATTTATATATTGGTTCAGGCCTCCGTGCAGCACTAGAAGGGAGGCTCCGTATTGGGTGATTTATATATTGGTTCAGGCCTCCGTGCAGCACTAGAAGGGAGGCTCCGTATTGGGTGATTTATATATTGGTTCAGACCTCCGTGTAGCACTAGAAGGGAGGCTCCGTATTGGGTGATTTATATATTGGTTCTGGCCTTCCGTGCAGCACTAGAAGGGAGGCTCCGTATTGGGTGATTTATATATTGGTTCTGGCCTTCCGTGCAGCACTAGAAGGGAGGCTCCGTATTGGGTGATTTATATATTGGTTCAGGCCTCCGTGCAGCACTAGAAGGGAGGCTCCGTATTGGGTGATTTATATATTGGTTCAGGCCTCCGTGCAGCACTAGAAGGGAGGCTCCGTATTGGGTGATTTATATATTGGTTCAGACCTCCGTGTAGCACTAGAAGGGAGGCTCCGTATTGGGTGATTTATATATTGGTTCTGGCCTTCCTGCAGCACTAGAAGGGAGGCTCCGTATTGGGTGATTTATATATTGGTTCTGGCCTTCCGTGCAGCACTAGAAGGGAGGCTCCGTATTGGGTGATTTATATATTGGTTCAGGCCTCCGTGCAGCACTAGAAGGGAGGCTCCTCCGTATTGGGTGATTTATATATTGGTTCAGACCTCCGTGTAGCACTAGAAGGGAGGCTCCGTATTGGGTGATTTATATATTGGTTCTGGCCTTCCGTGCAGCACTAGAAGGGAGGCTCCGTATTGGGTGATTTATATATTGGTTCTGGCCTTCCTGCAGCACTAGAAGGGAGGCTCCGTATTGGGTGATTTATATATTGGTTCAGACCTCCGTGTAGCACTAGAAGGGAGGCTCGGTATTGGGTGATTTATATATTGGTTCAGGCCTCCGTGCAGCACTAGAAGGGAGGCTCCGTATTGGGTGATTTATATATTGGTTCAGGCCTCCGTGCAGCACTAGAAGGGAGGATCCGTATTGGGTGATGTATATATTGGTTCTGGTCTCCGTGCAGCACTAGAAGGGATGTCCGAAAATCCGGGATTTACTCAGACGTCCTTTATGGACGACCCCCAAGGAGTATTGAGTCTTGTTGGAGATCTGTGCATTGTACTTGACACAGTGAACCCGACATTTGAAGGCACCATTATTGTGAGCCAAATGTGTATTAATCAAGTCAATTCCTTCACTTTGTGACAGTAAAGGCACCTAAGCAAAAGGCAGTTCGGGTTCACAAATGGACACTTTATATATAGTTGAACGCCATCAAAGTGAGTTATGGAGCTGTAACTATATATATTTTGGCAATAGGTTTATTTATATATGGTAATGCAGTTGCATTATCATATATAAATAAACCTTTGATAGATTAGAAATTTTCGCATGAGTCAGAAATCGTATTGTCCCAATAACACAATGAGACCTTCGATCCCCCGCATTGAAACCTTTAATCTTTGAAAAGTGAATTGATTATCTGCAGACAACATCGACGGTACCAGTTCCAGTGTCACCTCCGGTTTCTCTATGTCGGGAGATGGAGTTGAAGACGTAACCATTCCTTCCGTGTTTCTCTTCAATTCTGAGGGGGCGCTGCTTCGTCATATGTATAAGGGTTCTAGCCATCATCTCGTAATACACATGGGTCGGGAGCTTATACCTCCAGGTAGGATAGTTAAACACACACATGGAGCTTATACCTCCAGGTAAGATAGTAAAACACACATGGAGCTTATACCTCCAGGTAGGATAATAAAACACACACACGGGTCGGGAGCTTATACCTCCAGGTAGGATAGTAGTACACATGGAGCTTATACTTCCAGGTAGGATAGTAGTACACATGGAGCTTATACTTCCAGGTAGGATAGTAGTACACATATACAAGGAGCTTATATATACCTCTAACTATTATTGAATTGATTATTTTTTCGCAGAGTTAGTTAAACTGCGGTATGACTCTTCCGAAACCGAAGATGCTTCCCATATTATAGAAGGTGCTGGACAATCAGCTGATGATAAAGAATGCCCAGCGCTTATTGGTAGATGCCCAAACCACTGGAGTTACTTATTCGGATTGCCGGATGCCAAAAAACGACAGGCAGACGTTTGTCCGGCTCCAAATCATACAGCCGGACATTCAAAGGACATTATTGTACAAGGTTCCATCTCTACTGCAAGCGTTACCGACTGCACGGGGTCAGGTCCCAGCAGAACGAGGACTGATGTAGACTCAACATCAAGCAGCACAAACTCGGCTTCCAGCAGTGAAAACTCAAGACCAAAACTCTCCCAGTTCCCACCATAACGGATAAAGTTGGTTAATAATCTTGTTCGTAGCATATAGAAGGTACATAGAACTTCTCCTTGGGTGGCAGAGAATATGGCAATTTTAATGCAATCTTTAAACCAGCGATAGGAAATAGGTGGAATGGGTTCACGATTTGGGTTGGGATTATGGTGAATGTTGGCGTTTATTAAGTTATCATTTAAATTTTAAAACATTATTTATTGGGTTTCATCCATTCTGAAAACATGTTTGAAAAATTCGTTTTTTTCTCAATAATATATTTTAAAATTTGTTGATTAATCTACCTTTGTTTCACTAATTTGAGAAAATTAGTTCATGAATCTTTTTTACTAATTTTTCAGCCTACAACTCACCTCACACGCTGAACAGTTTCCTTGTTTTCCACCCTTTCTGCCCTCGTGTGTTTTCCACTCGTTTCCACAAAACTTGCCAACTCCTGTAAAACTGTAGAAATTAACTAAACTGGAAATCAATGAAAAATAGCTCACTTTTTCCGAATAACAGTCATATTTTACAACGTTTTCTAAATTTCTTTCGAAATAGATATGAATTTTTGTTTTATTAATTTTGCCCGTATTTGTTTAACATGAAAACCATTTTGACATATTTGTTTAAGTGCAACTTCTTTAGAAGATAAGAGTCTAACAGGTTGAAGATTTCAGAAATTTATGCCACAATTCAATATCCCAGGGTTCTTTATTGTCTATTATTGCAATTGTTTGGTGCGTATTATATTATATTATATTAAATTATAACGGTTTTCGGTTTAGTTTTATTTTGAAACAGACTATTATTATAATCATGAGTAACATTTTCAACAAATGAATTGTGTTATGATAATGGAGGTTGTGATCGAACATTGTACCGGCTGCTATTCGATCTACGGGACAGGACATTCGTTACCGGTTCCAAGATACGTGAGGACTTCGCGCAGTACGACACAGCATAGCAATAAATTTGTGTTAAATTGAAACTGAAATTTAATTTTATCAAGACATTCTCGATAATAAAAATATTCATTGACCACTAAGTTAGGTTATTGCCTTCATTTGGGATGGAAACGCGCATTAATCAATAAGTGGCAACAACCACCACAAAAACCCTTGACCGAGCACTAAACAACAGATATTTTGACCCATGCAAACAAATATAAACCTAGGCGCTAAACCCGATATTTTACATTTCATTTTATATTGTTTCATTGGTATTTTATTCTGGTGACTCTAATCGGTGAGAGCCTATTGTCTTGTCCTTGGCACCCTCTCTTGTTCAGGTACCACGATCCGTGTATATATGTTAGTTGTACCAGATCTGGGTTGAATGCCTTGTAGTTGGTGAATCTGGTGCTGCCTGATGCTTGAGTTCGAGTTTGGCCTGATCTTAGACATCATTGACTACCAACAGCAAAGCTCCTTGCATAATGTATCTGTGGTAGCTTCCTCTGTTCGACTCTTGTGAGAGCTCAATGATGTTAAGAACTTAGATTTGGGAATTCCTATGATGATGCTGATGTGCTCCGAACCAGCTTCTATATATGGTTAATGGTAGTCATGGTTATGGTAGTCATGGTTATGATAATAATTACTTAAGAGTTCAAAAGAATACGTTATATCCTGGACTACTTACCTGAGTTAGCTACGTTATATCCTGGACTACTTACCTGAGTTAGCTACGTTATATCCTGGACTACTTACCTGAGTTAGCTACGTTATATCCTGGACTACTTACCTGAGTTAGCTACGTTATATCCAGGACTACTTACCTGAGTTAGCTACGTTATATCCTGGACTACTTACCTGAGTTAGCTACGTTATATCCTGGACTACTTACCTGAGTTAGCTACGTTATATCCTGGACTACTTACCTGAGTTAGCTCATAAGATAAGTAACAAATAATTTATATGTATTTTGAACAAATTTAGCCAAACAAAATTTAGTATAAAATAAGAAATATAAAAAATTGTTGGTGGTTGATATAAGCTGTCGTTAGGGCACCTATAGGGCAAAAATCTTTATTTTTTCAAAATTTTTTTTATATTTTTTCTGATGCAGAATTTTATGCTGAGAATGCACCAAAATCATCCGAAGCATGTGATTTAAGTATATTGCCTAATTATTGCTTACGTGTATAAATACAGTGGATATACTACTACTACTAGGATCGGCATGCTGCATTGCAGCTGCATTTTTAAGAATGCTGTGCCGGCTTGTCAACAAAATTGCACCGCCACAACTCCCTATCACCCATGACATTTGCTAGATCATCCGCATCTTTAAGGCCAGTGTCCTTTAAGATGCGTCTGAAGAAAGTCATGGGCTGTCCACCATGCTTATCCACTCCATGAGGCTGCCAAAGTACAAGATTATGCACTGGCTGGTCCTCACGGCGAAAGCAATGTCCTGCAAAGCGGAGGCGATTTTGTTCTAGTGTCAAGCTTGGGGGAACCAATGAGACACCTCCAATGTTATATAGTGTCTGGTTGGAGATGTGTGCATTGTACTTGACACAATGAACCCGGCGTAGCATTTTTGTGAATGTGCCATCCAGAGATTTGGTGTCCTCAGCAGTTAGAGCCCAGCATGGACTCCCGTAGAGGAGTACTGGAACTACTGCTGCTCTAAATAATCGGACCTTAAGTTTCCGATTAATTCTCGGTGACTTCCAAATCCTGGAAAGCCTATTCAAGGCTGCCCATGCATTTCCCTTACGTATTCGAAGGTCCTCACCTGACTTCCGGATCCATGATCCCAGGTAACAGAAGTCGTCCACATGCTCAAGCATACCATCCTTTGAGCTTATGCTCATCCGATCAGAGACTTGCTGAAGACTTTCAAAGTTAACTGTCAGAATTTTGGTCTTTCTGGAGTTAATAAAAAGACCAACACTAGAAGCAGCATGTTCTAAATGAGCTGAGGAGCCGTTGGGCTCCCTCTAGTGATTCTGAGAGTACTCCTAGGTCATCAGCAAAGTCTAGATCAGTTAGGTACTTGGCAGGATTTCCTCGACTTCTGGAGCCAGTAGGTGGAGTTATCATCACCCCATCATCATTATGATCATCTAAGGACATGCGTAGAACATAGTCAACCACAATAATGAACAAGAATGGTGCAAGTGTGTCTCCTTGGAGGACGCCCCATAACACTTCAAATGGTTCTGTGTCACCGTCAACAGTAGACACAAATGTTGTCGAACCATCGTATACTGATCTGATTGCTGCAATAATTTCATCAGGAATCCCATATAATGAAAGTATGCTGAACATACGTGAGCGAGAGACTGAATCAAAGGCCTTGAAGAAGTCAACAAAGATAACAGCCAGATGCCTGTCTTTCTTTTTTGATAATTCTTCAATTATCCTTCTAAGTGCCAAAATGGGCTCCATGGTTCCACGACCTTTGCGGAACCCATTCTGATTTCCACGGAGCAGTCTCTCAATGGGATCCCTGATGCGATTTAATAGAATCCTATTGTATAGCTTTGCAGCAATCGAGATCAATGAGATTCCCCGAAAAGAACCATAGAGTGTTAGGTTGCCCTTCTTGGGAACTGGCACCAACTTATTTGTTTTCTTTTCTTGTGGGACTCTTGTTGTTCGGTACATGTCTACTATGATGGGATAGATGAGCTTTAAACACTCAGGTATTTTAAAGACCTCAGGGGAACACCATCTACTCCACTGGCACGATTGGTCTTAATGCTCTTTGCAGCAGCCTTCACTTCTGCAAAGGAGATATCGCCAATGGGAATATCTGGGAGTACAGACCCAGACACTTTTACTTCTATAAAGTTATCAGGCAATACCCTGTCATTATTGAGGAGCTTTTCAAAGTGGGCTTTCCAACCATTGAGGCGATCGGCTGGTGATTCAGCCTTAACCTTGATGGTTGGTTGGCTTTTCCGCCCAGTAAGCAGTATTTCCATGCCTGGGATGATTGCCTGCTGTCGTCAGCATCATTGATGGCATCAACCTGTTGGTTTATTAGCTCCTGTAGATTAACAGAGTAGTGCCTGTTCAGGGACCTAGATGCAGCCTTAACTGCATTCTTGGCCGCTGTAGTCTATTGAGTCGGGACTCTTTCTGCGCCTTATGAAGGTCATTTCGGCACTTCTGAATTTTGTTGTCAGGCCAGGGGGCCATTTTCCTGTTTCGAGGGTATACAGGAACTGTTTCTGCAGCTGCTAACTTAACTGCTTCTGTAAAGGCAGTATAGCCCTCACAGTGATCTGCCGCCTCAGAGGCAAGAGCCTCATACCTGTTGCTCAGCTGTAGTGTAAAGCTGGATCTCACACTTGGCTGTTGCAACAGAGAGGACCAGTCATGCTGCGGCAAGGCAGATTTCGTTGTTCTGCTAACACGCAGACTAAGTCTTACCTTGGCCACAATAAGGCGGTGATCACTGGAGAAGGGTCGAAGTGTAAATGCATTACAGTCTTGTATAGAGCTCCTGTATTTCCTACGAAACAGAATATGGTCAGAATATACTTTCATTTTGCAGTTACATTCATATATTATGTTATTCATATTGACGTTTTTAATGTTTCAACTTTAAGTGGAATTTCCCTCTAATTCTAAATTTAAATCTAAAATTTCCCGATCTTTGCTTGTTTTGGAACATACCTCGTGATTGGTTTGGTCAATTTCTATGAAATTTTGAGTGAGTCTAGAATAATAAATTGTGCTTGTTTTGTTCTACAATCATCATACAGAGTTGACTAAATTTCTACCAGTAAAATTGGTTACTCGATAAAATTTAAAATTTAATTAATAAAATGTAATACTTGAGCCACTGAGGCTCTAATGAGTATTTTTAAACTAACCTTGAACAAAAGTTCTCTGAAAAGCCATATTTATGGCTAGATTTTTATAGAAGACGTGTGTCCCTACCAACGGGTGCCCTTGTTAAGGAATTAAGAATAATAATTAAGGAATTGGGGCACTGGAGCTTGGCGATGACGAGTAAGATAATCAAATTATGATTTTCTTTGCTGTTTGGGTCAAAATCATTAAATCTTGCCAAAATTAAGTTGAGATTTTCGTCGAAAATGTTTTATTTCAAAACATATAAACTTATCTATCATTCGAAAGCTCTTTTTAAGGAGAATTCGATGAGCACGGTGGGCAGCTATTAAAATTTACTTCACTAATTCTATTTGGGTTTTAAGTTAAGTCCCCCCTGTAATGCCATCTCCCTACCTACTGTACCTGTAATGCCATGACTACTCTAACGTAATACCCAATTGTCATACCAGATTATAAAATAATCTGGTGCCACACTACATTACAGGGGCTATATGTCATAGGACATAGAGCCTGTAATGGGGTGACGGGTAATGGTGAAAAATATCAAGACTTGAAAAATATCTAGAGTAAAAATATCGAGAGTAAAAATATCGAGTGTTGAAAAATATCGAGAGTAAAAATATCGAGTGTTGAAAAATATCGAGAGTAAAAATAACGAGTGTTGAAAAATATCGAGAGTAAAAATATCGAGTGTTGAAAAATATCGAGAGTAAAAGTATCGAGAGTAAAAATTTGGAGAGTAAAAATATCGAGAGTAAAAATATCGAGTGTTGAAAAAAATATCGAGAGTAAAAATATCGAGAGTAAAAATATCGAGAGTAAAAATTTGGAGAGTAAAAATATCGAGAGTAAAAATATCGAGTGTTGAAAAATATCAAGAGTAAAAATATCGAGAGTAAAAATTTGGAGAGTAAAAATATCTAGAGTAAAAATATCGAGTGTTGAAAAATATCGAGAGTAAAAATATCGAGTGTTGAAAAATATCGAGAATAAAAATATCGAGTGTTGAAAAATATCGAGTGTAAAAATATCGAGTGTTGAAAAATATCGAGTGTATTGTAAATATCGCGTGTTGAAAAATATCGAGAGTAAAAATATGGAGTGTTTAAAAATATCGAGAGTAAAAATGTCGAGTGTAAAAATATCTAGAGTAAAAATATCGAAAGTAACAATTTTTTTAATAAGGGTTGTATGATAATTTTTTTCCTAAAAATGTTCTAGAACTAACATATTTATCAAAATTGGTAGCTTTAACTTACACGTATTCTATTAACATTTATAAAAAGAAGTAGAAAATACTAGCAAGTATAAAAAATTAAAAATGTAATCTAGAACCAAAAAAATGTGTTCTGGAAAAAAATATTTATATCAAAATTGATAGCTATACCGGTAGCACATCTTCTATAATATTTATAAAAAAATAGCAAAAACTAGCTAGTATAATAAATGTGGTCAATGGGTCGGTACCCATGGATAGTTCTAAATTAGGAAAACACTAGTAAAACGGTAAAACACTAGGAAAACATAAGAAAAGTACTGTAAAACACCCGAAAAACAGTGAAAATATTGATCAGCAGGAAATTTAACACATGTGCTTCTCTGAATTGACAATCCTAAATGTACTCCTCGCATAGCACCCCTTAAGTAATCACCGTAAAACATAGGGAAAACACTATAAAAACACTATAAACCTTCCGGAAAACAGTGAAAAAATTGATCAGCATTAAATTTTACCTATATGCTGCAAGAAAATAAATTGAAAGAGTCTAATACTGCCCAGAAAGCTTGTTGCCAGGCAACCAAAGAACTGTAACCAATCAGCATACGGTGCAGTATCAGTACAGCAGTACTATCCTTGTTTTACCGGTCAGTCGGTAGAGGCGCAAAGTACCAGTATTGCTGTATTCTGGTAGGCCTATTACCTGATTACAGATTACAGTATTAGTGCTGTAGTGCAGTAGTGTATTCCAGTATTCAGATATTGCAGTATTGTTAGGGTTAGTTAAAGCTGTAAATATTTCTATATTTAGTAGCTGAGTAGTACCGGTAAGCATTACAGTATTAAGACAGCCTGGCAGCCTGGTTACAGAGATAGTGCCATAGCCATGGGACATTACAGCATTACATTACATTACAGCATTACACTACTATGCACTACAGCACTAATACTGTAATCTGTAATCAGGTAATAGGCCTACCAGAATACAGCAATATTGTTACTTTGCGCCTCTACCGACTGACCGGTAAAACAACGATAGTACTGTTGTACTGATATTGCAATATTGCACCGTATGCTGATTGGTTACAGTTCTTTGGTTGCCTGGCAACAAGCTTTCTGGGCAGTATTAGACTCTTTCAATTTATTTTTTTGCAGCATATAGGTAAAATTTAATGCTGATCAATTTTTTCACTGTTTTCCGGAAGGTTTATTGTGTTTTTATAGTGTTTTCCCTATGTTTTACGGTGATTACTTAAGGGGTGCTATGCGAGGAGTACATTTAGAATTGTCAATTCAGAGAAGTACATGTGTTAAATTCCCTGCTGATCAATATTTTCACTGTTTTCCGTGTGTTTTATAGTACTTTTCCTATGTTTAGTTGTTTAGCCTAATTTAGAATCATTCGGTACCCATGGTGTATTAATGCCATTTATTTGCACTTGCACTGTTGTACCCCATGCACTGCAATATTGTCCCATAATTCTAAATAAAATGCTCACGCAAAATGCAATATTTTTTACTCTCGATATTTCAACACTCGATATTTTTCAACACTCGATATTATTCAACACTCGATGTTTTTACTCACGTTTCTACTATTTAGAAAACTGACGAGGGGTAGGGGGGGGGGGGGGGGGGGGGGCATGAAAATTTTTCAAATTGCCTGCTCCATTTTTCAATTTATCAAAGCGCATATTGTATAAAACTTGCCACAACTATTTTATTAATATATTCAATATATTTGCCGCAAATATTTTAATTAAAATTATGATACATTACTTATTTATTCAAGCTTATAAGATATAATATTATTATTATGATAAATGATTATCGCTCTGTTGGACGGCAACAACACCGCTAAATGACCATTCTTTGTACTATACTGTTTTTTGTACTCAAGCTTGTACAAACAATGTGTTCGCGCTTTCAGACTTCTGGCAGTTTAACCCACCAAATTAAGATGTCTTCTAGATATTAAATCAGTTTTTAGTCTATGACAAGTATTTGATTCACTACACTAGTCGAAACCAATCCGTGCGCGACCATTCACCCGCTGGATATTCCCGGGAGATTGGGTTCGACGGTTTAATTTTATTGCTATGTAAGCCTAATATGTATTATTCGACTGACAGTATTATATAATCTCTGACAATATTATTCACCTTCGGGAATATTAACAGTTCCTTTAGGACGTGGCGCTTTATCTATATAAACAGAGTTATGACTTAAACTACTCACAACGATATGGCTTAATTATAATTCACATATATGGCGCATTCTTTAGGAATTGCTTCTTTAACAGACTCACTCATACACAATGCTGCACAATACTGCACACTAATCTGCCAATCTTCACTGATTTTAGTCACATATAAAAGGAACACAGGCTGACTCATGTAGGGTCTATCAAATAACATTGGATTCACTTCAAACCACTTTAACATAAGTCACAATCGTTATTGGTAACCTTTCTCTCTTACCTTCGGTATATCAAGAATATTGGGTTTCGGGGTTATTTATCGTTATTCCAAATATAATAATTCATCAACCATATTATGAAGAACTGACAGTAAATAGCAGTATAAAACAACAACTGAACACTGATTGTTATGAGTTTGCAATGTTTCAGCAGTCAGGATGTATGATCAGTTAGCAGTGATTCCATGAGTCAGGTAGTTAAAGGATATATGTCCTTATAATTAAACCTCCTAGTGTAAGACTAAAAACTGAAAACACGGAGGTGCCAAAAGCCGGTTCTTAGGCTCTGGGCAAAAACATAACACTGAACTACTGAGTTTCTGTATATACCTCCAACACAGAGACAACAAACGCTCTGATTGGTCAACCTGAACAACGAGAGAACAGAGAAACAAAGAAACGTCGACGTGGCAATATCAGCTGCTAGCCGTCGTCATGGTAGCGACACTGTTTTCAAGAGTATCGAGCTTTTACGTCACGGAATTACGGATTATGTCCTCTAAAGTACAAATACAGAAGAAATAGCTTTTATGTCCGCTAAAACACCAGTACAGCAAGGACACGGCCTTTTATGCCTGGTAAACCAACTACAGAGTATTTTACGGGAAAAATAAGGAAAAATAACCGGACAATTCAGCAAAAGCTTTTACACCGCTCCCAGAAAATGGGATTTTCAGTCTATAAAATATACAAATCACAGTTTCTAAAATATAAAAATACTCTAAACAGTTAGTCTTTCTTGCGCGGACGGCGTTTACGCAGTTTCTTGAGGCTAGCAAGAGTCCTTTTCTCTTTGGGGGAGCCACTTTACTAGGAGGGCTGTAAATCCTGGGTGAAGGGTGCAATATGATTGCATCAGAAGGTGTAGGATTATGGTCGGGGTATCCGCCGTTTCGATATGCTTCTCCTCGAGCTGATTTTCCTCCGCTCGTAGCTGGATACGTTCATCCAAAACTCTCGCAGAGAATAGGATCGTCCAAGTTCGATAACTTCTTAGAGATTCTGGATTTCCCAATCGAATTGAGATAAAGACAATTCGTTTATCGCTTGGACTTGCTGTTATAACTTACGTTTATCTGAACAAACGTAGGTTTCTTTTTTGATCTTTATAGAATAGCGTTTAACTCGTTTCGTACAACGCTCTCCTTCACCTTGATGAGGGGTTGTATCGCGTTAAACGGGGACAACCATACGGTTGGATAGTGATATTAGGTGTCCGCGTCACAATCCGGCTAGGTAAGATGGGCGGCTAGCTAGAAATCACTGTCGGAGTGTTACCGATTAATTGTTAGGGTAGCACTAGATCTTTGAACAGTGAATACAGTCCGCGAGGATCCGCGACACCACCAGGATCGCAGGTCTGAGGTCCAACTAAGGAATGAGGAGGTTTGACCGAGTATTCCGGGACTCTGATCGTAGGTTTACTCTAGGATCGTTAGAGCCGAGTGAGCATAGGTGATACGTCAAACAGGTTTCGCTCGAAACTCCAGTAAATATAACGAACACAACTGTGTTTAACACAACGTTTCCGTGGATGTTTATGTCTTTCCGTTTATTAGTTGGGTCTAGGGCATTTATCGTAATAATACCAAAGACGCACGTCTGGTAGGGTAAACGCGGGTGATATTTGTTTGTTGTTACAATGCTTCTATCAAGAATTCCAAATATACGTGGGAGTTACCGCGTCCATTTGTTTCTTTAGTGTCTTTTCTTTCGAGTCGATTTCGAATAGAATTTTCGCATTCGAATTTCAGTTTATGGTTCCGACTCCGCTGGGCAGGATATATAGTCGACATAGTCCGTATTGTGTAAATCGATAGGATGTCCAGTAGTTAAGAAGCCCATATACGTACCATTACGCTGCGTATATCGAGCAGCGAATTTTCTATAGTCCAACTCACGCGTGAGCTGCTCTTGGGACATTGGCGGTTCGATATAACGACCATCGTCCTCCGCAGCAGTTGGACTAACGTCGCCGCGTATTAAGCTATCAACAAACGCTTGTAAAAGTAGAGTATATCGCTCCCCGATACCAAGACCATCTTCTATCAACTCCGTCATATCTGCTATATATGAGTTTATCCATATTATAATGAGTCCACATTTAGGCGAGCGGGCGTCGCTGCCTACCCCAATCAACCCCCGGACAGTACGAGATCCTCAGCGCCGATGTGTCGTCGCCGCTGTGCTTTCGCCAACGACGTAGCCGCACAACGACAACGACAACCGGCACAAGTCACTCAACTGTCCGTCCCAAAGGCTTAGATGTACTTCAGGTTTTCCTTGGAGAGTTAGGTTACTTTACGATTGCGACTGGCTACTGTAAACACACCTTAGTAGTAACATTCGCCTATAAGCTCACAAGTACCACACACACTCGGGTCACTTGTCCGTTAGTCAATGCCTTCCAGAATGTCACGGTATTATTATGTATCCTTGGATACTATCAGTGCACTATTTATTCCCTATGCTATTCAATGGGACAAGCTTTCTATTGTTCTTTTAACTCAATTCTAATTCTAGCGTGGTTGTTGCTATGGTGACATTATGCAAAGCTAGTGGTAGAATTAGGGTGATTCCAATGCATACAGATCTGGGATGTTATTTAATAGTAATTCTTTAATAGTCAATGTCCTGTTTATACATGACTTTATGAATTTTATCGGCTATTGACTATGTTTGGGAGACTTTCACACACTCATACGCATGATAATATAAATCTCCGCTCCCTTGATCTATTAATTAATGGAATTTTGGGAATGTTATAAATTGCGTAAAATGGCAATTTATTAAATTCATTAAAAGACATGAATTTAAATTTATTCCCTGAAATTTTATTATTTGATAATTAAATGGACATATTTTGATTCTAGAACTTGTCTAGGGACACAAGATCCTTAATTCTAAGAAAATTGTCTCTTTAAGAATATCGGTAAATGCTACGATATCTTAATTGACTAGAATTGTTGAAGGATCTGAATTTTACAGATTTTGACTTATTTGATTTGTAAATATTAACTAATTAATATTTGAGATGGGCACCGATTTATTCCAGAACTTGTCTGGGGACGTTAACCACTGATTCTATAATTTGTCTTTCAAGTATATCGGTGGGTGCCACGATATCTTAATCGACTAGAATTACAGATGGTCAAAGGGTTTAACAGATTTATTTTGCGTTATACGCTACTGTTAAAGGGACATCACGCTACTATATGTATTATTTAATATACGGTATGAGAGCAATATCGCACGAAGCAATGTCAGTGTGAAGAGGCAAGTCGTTTCCAAGGTCTACCCAGAGCTTGGTTTAGCCGAGACACGAGGATCTGAACTTTGCATTCCTAATACTCTGCCTACCAATAATACTAAAATATAGTAGTGGCTTTATTGTACTTTAATAAGTACAGACATTTCATCTTACTGTAGTTACGTATTTATAATATAATACAGACAGTAAGGAAGGAGAAAAAGAATTATTTCTTGCCGTCGCATTAAATATAATATATACGTAATTAAGTAATAAACGCGAATATATATTGCACTAATCTACTAAATAATCGCTAAAATAACATTCTACTGAATAAAATTAAAGAAAACGATTATAATAAAATTACATAGTAATACATACATAAATATAAAAATAATAAAATAATATAAAATAATAGAGTCACACACCCACTCCATATGTTGCTACGTTATGGAGTCCCTAGATGTTTGAAGGATTAGGGAGGTGGTCGTGGGAAGAGAATCTTGCCTTCCACAGTTTCCGGAGAGTCCTCCATTCCCTTCCGGTAAACACAAACGACCGACTGGGTGATTGAGTCGCTGCATCCCGAATACAATTCCAGGTTTCCTCTTCGTCCTGGAATAGTGACGATAGAAACATCGCTCTAGGTACACGACGGCCTTACAAAGCCGATTCCAGGAGCTATAGTGGTCCGTCGCTCCCTGCAGGAGAGGTGAGAGTCCCTGCGAGACGTCTGATGTTCCAGAGCTCCAATCGCTCTCTCTGATCTTCATGAAGGATCCACTCGCGGTGGGGAGGTCCAGATCCACGGCGTCGTCCCTGGCAATATGTAATACCGACAGATCTATCCCGGGTTCAAATAACTCCGCTCCACCCGTCCGGGTTTTAGGTTTAACTTTCTCCGCTCCCTTGGCTGGTCTAATCTCAATCGGAGTAAGATGGGGAGGCCATTCATCCTCCTTACTCAGGAAGTCAGGTTCACCTAACCGGTCTGTAGTATCTGTCAGTTCTTGAGGAGTTGCTCCTCTGGAAGCGATGTCAGTTGTATTCATCGTCTTGGGGCAATATCTCCATTGATCTACATTGGAGTTAAGATTGTCATTATCTGAGGAGTGTGGTGTTCCCTCAGTTGGGTCGTCTCCCTCACTAGTATCGTCTTCCCATTCACTCACCTGGCAGACGCGATCTTGAAG
Organism: Nemertoderma westbladi; assembly: GCA_032718475.1. Lineage (NCBI taxonomy): Eukaryota > Metazoa > Xenacoelomorpha > Nemertodermatida > Nemertodermatidae > Nemertoderma > Nemertoderma westbladi. The sequence goes on from JAUCBJ010004807.1 coordinate 30,497, forward strand.
CAGTCTTTCCCTGAGCGTTCTACGGGAAGGTCCAGTAAGGTACCAACCTACTCTAGTTCTTACCGCATAGGTCTGAAGTGGTTGCGGTTGAGTAGGTCGTTTCTCTAATGTCTCCAGCGCCTCATGCGCGTTTTGGCCGATGAGTATTTGCACTCCAGGATAATCAGTCTGGAATCGAGGTATCTTAAGATGTTGGATGCTCTCATCCTCGTCCCAATTATAAAGATCTGCTTGAGTAGTAGCGAAGTTCTTTATTGCCACCATTTTGACTGACCTTATACTGTGTTCTCCTAGTTTATCCTGTGGAGTGGACAACTCACCTATATAATAGTCGGCAGCCACAGCAGATTTCCAAACCTGCATGATCCCTGACATGTTTAGCTTGGTTCGGAACTTGGGTTGTCCAGCAAAGATGTCTTCGGCTAGTTCTTTATCGATGAATGTTCCTGTGCTGCCGGAGTCCAGGAGGGCGTTCACTATATAGCTCTTCTGAGGTCCGTGGACCCGTAACTGGACTACAGGAAATTCTCGGATTCCTATATTGGAAGTTGGCGCTTTCCAAGATGGTTGTTGATCGGAAGTAGTTAAGGTAAGGTCGCTGTCTGTGTCTTTCTCATACACGAGTGCTCGATACACTGCGGTGGTGTTTATTAGGTAACAGGATTCGTTTTGGTCGGAGAACTCGTCCGTATAGAATCCTTCCATCTCAGATTGATCAGTGTCGTTCACATCACTGAATTGGACATGTAGTTCGGACTCACTTACCTGACTCGGGCTGTTTCGTTCGAATTCCGTGTGCAACAAGATATGATGATTTGCGCCGCACTTTGCACACCTTGCGTCGGAGTTACAGGTTCGCCGTTGGTGTCCTCGTCTGAGGCAATTATAACACAACCGCTTATCCCACATGACTTCACGTCTATCCTCGAGTGATTTCCTCAGGAATTTATCACACGCATTTAAACGGTGGGGCCCGTCGCACAGCACACATTTCGGCTTGATGTTACTTACTTTAACCTGTGCTATGTGGTGCACACTTGTTCTTTCCTCGGGCTTTCTCACCTGAATTCCTTTAGGAGACGTAGGAGGGGTTTTTTGTACCGGTTCCCTTCTGTCATTGGGTCGAGACTTGGATTTACTTACCTGTTCTTTAGGCATTTTATTGACATAATAAGGCCTGTCAGTGTCTTTCCCGCTGTCCTCTCCTTGAGAGGTTTGGCTTTCACCGTCGTCGGTATAACATACTGGTGTTACCCTTCTCCTAGAAACGGGTTTCTCACTTACCTTGTTTTCCAATGTCCTCTCTCTGGACTGCCTTAGGAGCTGTAATTTCACTTCTCCATCTAAGAATGACATGAGATCAGCCATGGTAGGGTCTCGTCGTTGTTGTTCCATCATATATAACACTTTCTTATCCCAGCGTGTACCTACTCCACCCTTTGGTAAAGCAGAAGCCACTGCTCTAATAACCATAGCACTCTGATACTCATGAGACTTACCTAGCCAATCTAATTGTCTGCAGATCTCCTGAATTTCATCGGAAAACTCTATAATCCCGCTGCTAATAAACTTTCGGGGCGCTACCAACTTTGCATACAAATACCCAGCTATGTTATTCCTATTACCATACCTGATGTTTAGTGTATCCCAAACTTGTCTTAATCCGTATGGATGTCCAATAAACCTTAACGCCATTAACTTGGGAGATCCTTCCAAGCACTCGATGAGGTATCTAAGTTTTTCTCCATTAGATAGTACAGAGTTCTGTATGTTATCTTTGTAATATTCATTAAAAGGTAACCATTTCATCTCATCTCCATTGAACTTGACGATCTCTCCAACCTTTACCGCTTGCCGGGCTTCGGTTCTAGCCATTTGACGCGTAAAACTTTCTTGGGCCATCGTGTTATTTAATATCGAGTTATCGGTATATAAATTTCTCGGATTATGATCAGTTCTATAGGGAATGTCATTATCAACAGGTCTATAATTACCCTTAATAGGGTTCACTATAGGAGTTTCTACTTCGCTAGCAGTATATATGCGTGTAGGCTCCACACCTTGCGCATGAGATACTTCAGGCCTAACGGGTTGACACATTGTTACAGAGGGTGGTGGTATACCTCTTTGAGTATTTACTAATTTATCGCGCTCTAGCGCGATACTTTGCTGCACTTCTTGCAACTCTAGTCTACTTTCCCTTACTGTGCCCTTGAATTGCTGGACAGTCTCCTGCATCTGCCCGAGCAGGATATCCATCCCCCGCCGTCTCTCGTCCACCCATTCGACCGCCGAAGCGGGAGTCGCCAACGTTGTAGCGGGCGGACGAGGGACAACGGGCGACAAATTATGAATATTTCGCTCGGGGTCCAGGACCTGAACTGTCTCTTGGGCAGTTCTGCGGGGCACAGGTAGCTTAGTGCTATGCAGAGGGAATTTATAGGTAGCTTCAGGGAGTACAGGTGTCTCTATCACCGAAGGGGTGATTTCAAGAACAGGTCCAATTATTTCAGGCTCATCTACTATAGTAGGGAGTCTTTCTACTCTAATTGGGTCTGAAGGCTCAGGATTACTTAGATCTACACTAGCTAGTTGCCTTCTCACGGCTGTAGGCAAATCAGGCAATTTCTGCCGATGTAGCGCCCTTCTACGTCCGTTATAACGAGATTTATTTCTTCTGCCTTCAGGATCTGTTGTATCTCCTTCATCAGAGGATGTAAATCCCTGTCTCTTGGAAGTAGTCCGACTTATCAGCTGCATATCACTAGCCGTTATCTGTTTATTTAAGTAATCGTGCTTCTCTTGAAGATTCTCCAACTCTAGTTGGACCTTTTCTTCAGATGCCCTCCGTTCCGCTTCTGCCACTGCCATTGCCGCTGCTGCTTTTGCCTTTGCCTCTGCTTCTGCTGCTGCCGCTTTTGCCTTTGCCGCTGCTACTGCTGCTGTCTTTCTGTCTTCTATCTGTTTTTTCTTCAACTGTTGTTCCCATTCTCTAACGATGCGGATTCTTTCATCAATTTTCGCTCTATTCGCTGCCAACATTTCCGCATCTATTGCGTCCAACACAAACTTGGCTCCTTCGCTATTAGGGTTAAGTCCCTCTAACCTTCTCCTCAACTCGTCATCACCTAAAAAACGTTGATAGTCTGACAGATAGATGTCAATGGCATCCCTCTTATGCGGTTTCTCTGCCGTCACTTCGCTCTCGGTTGTATCTAGTAGACTGTCTGACAGGTTCTGCCTTGCGTCAGACATGCTTATGTGTACAGTTGAATGTCTACTGCTGTATTACAGTCTGAGCAAGTCTAGTAACTCAGTATTAACTGATAGCCTAGTAATTAATTACCGATACTGCTACTCAGTGTAGTAGGATATATATATAATATATTAGAACACCGGTATGCTTATGGTATATATAACTATATAAGTATTATTACAGACTAGGTTCATCACAGAATACCGGTATAATTTTAGCACCAATATATATAAATATATAATAGGCCTATCTGGAATGCCGGTATACAGCTTACAGTTTGTAGGATATATAATTCTGAAATAGAATTAATTACAAGTACCGGTATAATTTCAGCCTAGATTTATAGAAATAAAGATAATAGGCCTATCGTAAATACCGGTATATCAATTATTTCAAATAATTGAATTTCTGTTACTTTAGGGTTACTTTGTTACTTTACTTACTTTATTACCGTTATTTGAGCAGTAGTCCAACTGATATGGAGACCTAATTGTTATATGGTAGGCCTACTATTTATAAATCGTTAGATTTGATTTATAATATATATATACCCGTTTTAATGGGTTTTGTCTATGTTTGAAATAAATGTTATTATTTCTGGGGAGTAATCACTACACAAAGCGGTGCGCTTTCAGTGAAGTGTTACGTATAGGACACTAAAACAAATAATTCTAATTTACCTAAGTTACTTAATACTACAAATTACGTACAATTCGGGTGAGATTACAATCTCTAAATAAATGCAAAAATTTACAAAAAACACAAAATACGAATTTTTAGGGTAATTTTACAAGAAGTCTACAAACCAGCCTAACAAAGGGTTAGAATACCGGTTATTACAACGGACAGGGTACTACGGTATTTGAAATAATAAGTAGTAGTAAATACACTGCGTTGTCCAGATAGGAAAATACCACCGCCTGACGACCTATAGCCGTATCGCTATAGGTTCTACGTTATGTATCACGGAGTGTTCCTACCTAGAAGTTAATAGAGCTAATCGAATGTGCCTATCAACCACTTTACAACACAAATATAATGTCTACAATAATTACTTCGGAAAGCACTGTACACTAAACCCTAAATTAGGTACAAGTACTTGTACAACAGATAATCAGTAGTTAAATATACTTGAACAGCTAAAAGAACCACGGCATCTGCTGGAGTGACCGATGCACAAAATCACCAGTCTTTACCTACGCCGAGCAGCCCGTGTAGTACCGGGGTTAATTTAACTATAGCGGCATGTATAACAAACACAATTACTGTAGGAACAAACTTGGGGAATGAATGTTGCGGATAATCGCATAAACTCTGAATAATAAATATTACGCTACGCGTACAAACTACTCAAACAAAATACAGACCGAACACTGACAGACTACTATCAAGCCTAAACAAACTACGGTATATGCAGACTCCGAAATGATTAGGGAGTATGCGCTCTAACCCAGTAGTGCGACTTATTCTTTAGTTGGGGGTTTACCTTACAGCGTTCGCTGCCCCTACTGCCTAACCGTACTTAATCGGACAGATGATCTACACACGCGGCAATCCGTTCAGACCTAATAACAGCCAGACAACTATCCAGCCTACAAATTATCTAAATAAAATTATACGCTACCCGTACAGACTTACACAAACAAAGTACAGACTAAACGATGGCAGACCACTCTCAAGCCTAAATAAACCACAGGACATGCAGACTCCGAAATGATTAGGGAGTATGCGCTCTAACCCAGTAGTGCGACTTATTCTTTAGTTGGGGGATTACCTTACAGCGTTCGCTGCCCCTACTGCCTAATCGTACTTAATCGGACAGGTGATCTACACACACTGCAATTCGTTCGGACTTAACAGCAATCAGACAACAGCTCAGCCTACAAATCGTCTGTACTATCTGATCAGGCTTACACGCCTTCTGTTCAATACTGGCCTACAAATAAATAAAACTTGACAGAAATAAGTAAACCATATAAAGGTATAAGGGGTGATCAATCCCTAATCCCTTAAACAGCCTACCGGTATGCAACAATCAAATCGAATAATACTAGTGTACTTATACTGAAGTACCGGTTAGAACAGTTAGGCCTACTGACCTACAGAGTGTACCGGTTCAGGTTTACCGGTTGACCGGTACTTTCAACTTTATTGCTTACTGCAACAAAGAAGCTATATCCTTTAATGTTCGCGCTTTCAGACTTTTGGCAGTTTAACCCACCAAATTAAGATGTCTTCTAGATATTAAATCAGTTTTTAGTCTATGACAAGTATTTGATTCACTACACTAGTCGAAACCAATCCGTGCGCGACCATTCACCCGCTGGATATTCCCGGGAGATTGGGTTCGACGGTTTAATTTTATTGCTATGTAAGCCTAATGTATTATTCGACTGACAGTATTATATAATCTCTGACAATATTATTCACCTTCGGGAATATTAACAGTTCCTTTAGGACGTGGCGCTTTATCTATATAAACAGAGTTATGACTTAAACTACTCACAACGATATGGCTTAATTATAATTCACATATATGGCGCATTCTTTAGGAATTGCTTCTTTAACAGACTCACTCATACACAATGCTGCACAATACTGCACACTAATCTGCCAATCTTCACTGATTTTAGTCACATATAAAAGGAACACAGGCTGACTCATGTAGGGTCTATCAAATAACATTGGATTCACTTCAAACCACTTTAACATAAGTCACAATCGTTATTGGTAACCTTTCTCTCTTACCTTCGGTATATCAAGAACATTGGGTTTCGGGGTTATTTATCGTTATTCCAAATATAATAATTCATCAACCATATTATGAAGAACTGACAGTAAATAGCAGTATAAAACAACAACTGAACACTGATTGTTATGAGTTTGAAATGTTTCAGCAGTCAGGATGTATGATCAGTTAGCAGTGATTCCATGAGTCAGGTAGTTAAAGGATATATGTCCTTATAATTAAACCTCCTAGTGTAAGACTAAAAACTGAAAACACGGAGGTGCCAAAAGCCGGTTCTTAGGCTCTGGGCAAAAACATAACACTGAACTACTGAGTTTCTGTATATACCTCCAACACAGAGACAACAAACGCTCTGATTGGTCAACCTGAACAACGAGAGAACAGAGAAACAAAGAAACGTCGACATGGCAATATCAGCTGCTAGCCGTCGTCATGGTAGCGACACTGTTTTCAAGAGTATCGAGCTTTTACGTCACGGAATTACGGATTATGTCCTCTAAAGTACAAATACAGAAGAAATAGCTTTTATGTCCGCTAAAACACCAGTACAGCAAGGACACGGCCTTTTATGCCTGGTAAACCAACTACAGAGTATTTTACGGGAAAAATAAGGAAAAATAACCGGACAATTCAGCAAAAGCTTTTACACAATGGGGCAAGTGGATTAGATGAAATCCCTGCGGAGGTATGGAAAACAGGAGTAGGCCAACCAAAAGCAGACTATTATTGGAGCTGAAAGGGGTAAAGCCACCACCGATTTGGACTAGAAGCCAACTAAAGCCTCTCCCCAAAAAAGGAGACCTCGGCATACCAACAAACTATCGTGGGATCTGTCTACTTGTGGTAGCTGCCGAAATATACAATAAAATGATTCTATATAGGATTAGGCCTCACATAGAGAAACTACTGCGTAAGAGCCAAAACGGATTTCGACCAAATAGTTCAATTATAGCTCAGATACTTGCGCTGCGGAAACTGAGTGAGGGAATTAAGTCAAAGAAACTCCCCGCAGTCATGACTTTTGTGGACTTCTAGAAAGCATTCGACTCAATCCATAGAGGTAAAATGCTGGAAATCCTCAGAGCTTATGGAATACCGAGGTAATTGTGGCTTGCATTGGTTTATTATATTGTAACACAGAAGCTCAGGTACTCTCACCAGATGGTGAAACTGAGTTATTCTTAATCCTGGCTGGCGTGCGGCAAAGTGACACATTGGCGCCATTGCTATTTGTAATTGTACTGGTTATGCAAGGAGAACGGCCACAAACACTTTCCACTGTGGCTCGAAAGAACTTAGTCTTCAGGTGCCTGGAGAGCTGATTTCCAGATGGTATTCATTTTTGATAGAGCTACTCAAGCCTTCGCTTTCCTAACTTCTATGTCCTTTTTGGAACTCTCTATCCATGATCCTAGGTACTGGAAGTCGTCGACCTTCCTTAGTTGATTATTATCAATGGTTGTCAAGTTTCCATCAACATTAAAGGTCATGAATTCGGTCTTGGTAGCATTTATATGCAATCAAACCTCCTTAGCAGCCCTCTCCACTTCATTTAGTAGAAGCTGTGCATCTGCTGGCGTATTAGAGAGCAGGGCGATGTCATCCGCAAAAACGGCGTCTGTGACTGTAGTTGCCGGATATCTACTACTTCTGCGTTCTTGAAGTGTGAATCCCAGATCTTCATCCTTTGTGGCCGTCCTCATTGCGTAATCCAGCACAATTACAAATAGTAATGGTGCTAATGTGTCACCTTGCAGTACGCCAGCCAGGATTGAGAAAAACTCAGTTTCACCATCTGGTGAGAGTACCTGCGGTTCTGTGTCACAATATAACAATCCAATGCCAACAACAATTACCTCTGGTATTCCATAAGCTCTTAGGATTTTAAACATTTTGCCTCTATGGATGGTGTTAAACAAGCGCGATCAGGGGCGCGTTATTACTGCTGCACTGCCGCTAAAAATTGCTTCTCACCGCTGGATGGCGCTAACCTGGCCGTACACTAATATGTTTTACTAATTTTAAACGGCTCCTACAAAATCGCTTGCTCCTTTCTCTACCGATCGCTCGACAGAGAGCTAACTGTTCGAATCTATGAGCCACGCGGGAATAACCAAAACAATAAACCCGAATCGGCTCCCTAAGCTACTTAAAACGAGTATGGGGTGGCTTACACTCAGCATGTTCACCTATCGCTAATACTGGAATTCACTAACAGAATTGATGAATGTGAGAATTTTTAAATAACTTAATGCTGTAATGACCTACCGGGACCAATTGTGGTACTTTATTTAGGGGTCTAAACTTGCCTCCGGCTGGCTTTAGGCCAGCAACTTACTACTGTATACTGGATGCTGCTATCAGCCTGTTGCCCGCTATTTTCAAATAACTGCCTAGCGTGAATAGTCTACAGTATCCTAAATAATTACTTAAACTACTCTCCGCTATGCTGCGTACAAATTCTTATTTTATCGCTAAATTAATTACAGTCATAAATACGGAATAGCGTACTAATTACTAAATGTTCCAGAATACGCAATTCTAATTTATTACGTACTGGGTTACACTAGCAACAGCCTAAATACGGTATTATTTTGACCTTATCAGCAATTATTAAACGTAAACTAAGAAATATAAATCAATCAAGGGAAAGGCGCCTATCTAAGCATTCACAATCAAGAATCAGGCACACTTTAGCAACACACAAATTAGCGTAGCAATTAGCTAGTAGTACGGTACTGTGTTGACTACTAGTCAGCTAGTGCATTAAAACCTCACAGTAGCGTATCAGTATACCAGTATAGTATGCAATTGGCAGTTAGCAGTGTAAGACACGAAGGCCTCCCCTGGCTACATATAGGCTTCCTAACTAACCCAAGTCCTGCCCCCTAACACTACAAAATAGAGACAAAATCTGGATCGTCAGCCCCCTAATACTGTACCGACGGTGGGTCTTCAGTCCCCACTGATTACCTCCCGACCGCAACGGTGACCCCCCGCCAGCGTTGCCCATTTTGAATCCTCTGCACTCCCTTCGTCGCTTTGTCGCTTCCCCCGGTGCGCCCGCTGCGCCTACCGGTACCTTAGCCCTCCATTAGAACGTAGCGGCGCATGCATTCACAAACAGTCTGGCAGTCTAAGGGAATCCCGTGGGATTATCGCATCTTAAATCACATAGAAACTATTAATCAAAGGGTAGAAATCATAGTTCGAGGTTGTAATTTGCAGTACCATTGATAATTGAGAAAAACAGCAAATAATTTAAAGCAGAAATAAGATACACATCAGAATTTACAAATAAGTACAAAGAATTACGAATATTGCAAGCGGAAACAAAATACAGGGAAAAAGGGTCCAAAAGATGAATAAGAACAGAACAGAGAGATGCACATACTGGAAACACAGCCAATTTATAGGTGATGCAACAGGGATGACGCAATAATCGTCCCATTGGCTCAGCAATCCAGGCCACCACTAGACCAACCTGGAACAGCTGGGCCAATAAGGAAGCTGGATTGTGAACCTCGGGGCTCCCAAATCGCAAATGATTACCATATATGGTAATGAGTTGCGTGGCCCTAACATTAATTTCGCGATATTTAAAGTACATTAAGCACAATCTAATATAAAGCTAATTTGAAGACAAATATAATGGAAATTAATGCAAATACACGATTAATTAGATTAATACCAATAAACAGCAAGCTTGTATCAAGGTTTTATAGGAAACTTGCTACCGTAAATGTTATTTATTTATATTTTATTACAAAATTATGTATGTAGGGCTACATACTATACAAAATGAATAAGATCTACCAATGTGGATATTTTATTTTCCCTATCTAACTATGGCTGCATGTCATTATTGCTTATCTAAATATTCTACACTGTATAATGGGCTGATAATAGTACACAGCGCCATATATCGTAACAGATGGAGTCAAATTTCTTCTTGAAGTCCACAAAAGTCATGACTGCGGGGAGATTCTTTGACTTAATTCCTTCAATCAGTCTCCGTAGTGCAAGTATCTGAGCTATTGTTGACCTACTTGGTCGAAATCCATTTGGCTCTTACGCAGTAGTTTCTCTATGTGAGGCCTAATCAAATATAGAATCATTTTATTGTATATTTTGGCAGCTACCACAAGCAGACAGATCCCGCGATAGTTTGTTGGTATGCCGAGGTCTCCTTTCTTGGGGAGAGGCTTTAGTTGACCTTTAGTCCAAATTTGTGGTGGCTTTTCCCCTTTTAACATCCGGTTGCAAACATTCAATAATGGTCTGTTTAGCACTCCTGTTTTCCATACCTCCGCTGGGATTTCATCTAAACCACGCGCTTTATTATTGGACATGCTTTTAATGCTTCTTTGGAGTTCAGCAGGTATAAAGTCCCCTGTTTCTATAGGTAGTGTCTTGTCATATATTTTCCTTGTAGGGCTGACCTCGATGTTTGGTGGCTGCCCAAGCAAGTTGCTGAAGTGATTTTTCCACTTCCCAACACGTTCTTCAGGACTATCGGCTTTTAGGCGCCCCTTTGCACAACTTTTCAGACCAGATACCTCATTTACAGTTTGCCAGGTAAGTCTTGATTGTTGCTGTATGTGAGCTGTTGTAATTGCTTCAATTTTATCCTGTATGTACTTTTCCTGGCTGATGTTGTAGGCCAATTTAAGATCGTCCTTAGCTTTCTCAACCTTGTTAATTTTTTCGGTTGTTGGTTGTTCGGTTTTAACTTTGTAGGCTATCTTAAGATCTTATCTCTTACACGTAACCATAGAGTTTTGCCATGGCACATACTGTTTTCGTTTGGGTTTCTGGGGGATATGCCTCTTAGCTGATTCCTTGTGGGCTGTTATTATATTCTGGTATATTGAATCAGTAGACTGGTCTTCATCCATTGACTGATGTGCTTCAAAGCGGTTTTGAACTTCTACTGTGTAAGCATCCTTTACTGCATTGTCAGTTCGGAGTTTCTCCCAGTCATAGTTGATTTGCTTGCTTGTCCTGGGTTTGCTGGCTCTTAAACTGAGTCTGATCTCTGCAGTCACAATTCTGTGGTCCGAACCAATTAGGTTGAACGAGCTGTATTATGCCTCGCAGTTGATCATGATGTTTCTCCACTTTTTGTTTATAAGGATGTAATCCAGTTGTGCATTTGTTCCATTCGGGTATTGAAAGGTCCATTGCTTCCCCTTAATCTTTTCGAATGTGTTGTTTGTTGGTATCAGTTCACATTCTTCCATTAGGTCTAAAAGTAAGTACCCATTTCTGTTAGAACTGGTGTTATAGGTGTAACCCTTGTTGTCTTCTGGGCTAATTTGCGCATTCAGGTCACCAGCAGTGACTTTAACATTGTGTTTCGGAATGTCCTTTATAAGTCCAGTCAGTTCTTCATAAAACTTGACTGCTTGTTCTGGCTCTGAGGCATTGGTTGGACTGTAGCAACATACAACTGTTGCCTTGGGATTTCCATCAAATGTTGCGATCATAACCCTGGAATTTATAGATTCGATATTGTTTAGGGTCTTAAGTGCAAATGGGCTTAGCAGAATTCCTACTCCACCAATTGATGCATTGGCCGAGTTTCTTACTGCTGAGCTTGTTACTAACGTCCATCCATTTCCAATGTCATTGTACTTCATGGCAGTGTCTTCATGACAAATCCGATGTTCTGGGATGCAGATGATGTCGATGTTATATTCCATTGCCAGAGCGACCATGTCACACTGTTTGGTATGTGCTTTCAGCGTGCGTGCGTTCATTGTAGCAATCTTTAGTGTCTTTTTACATTTCAACAGGTTGGTTCTTCTTTCTTCTCTGTTTTCTGTTCCAGTAGCCAATTTATAGACCCCAGCCTGGTGTACCACTGAGGGACGCGGTCCTTGTTGACCCGGGCAACGACCGAGCCGGTATTTCTCCTGGAGAGTCCTCATACTTTACTGACGCAGCAGGTCTTTTCTTATTACCATAGCAACGGGAAACATTTTGTAATATGTAGAATATCCGTCAGAAACATGTCATATGTATTTCAGATGCATATCAATATGTTATATAGTCAACATTCATAATATATCATATATTCACTCATATTAATTCACAAGCAAATCATTATTCTATCGTTACCATATCAACGGGCATATTTTATTATAGGGCCATAAGACAGTGATGAAGTCAGTAATGAGCCTGCAATAACATCAACACCAGAGTAAGTAATGAGCCTGCAATAACATCAACACCAGAGTCAGTAATGAGCCTGCAATATCGAACAGTAAAATCAACCCCAGAGCCAGTAATGAGCCTGCAATATCGAACAGTAAAATCAACACTAGAGCAGGAATGGGCCTGCAATATCGAACAGTAAAATCAACACAAGTGTCAGTAATGAGCCGGCAATATCGAACAGTAAAATCAACACAAGTGTCAGTAATGAGCCTGCAATATCGAACAGTAAAATCAACACAAGTGTCAGTAATGAGCCTGCAATATCGAACAGTAAAATCAAACCCAGAGCCAGTAATGGGCCTGCAATATCGAACAGTAAAATCAACACCAGAGTTAGTAATGGGCCTGCAATATCGAACAGTAAAATCAACACAAGTGTCAGTAATGAGCCTGCAATATCGAACAGTAAAATCAACCCCAGAGCCAGTAATGGGCCTGCAATATCGAACAGTAAAATAAACACCAGAATCAGTAATGAGCCTGCAATATCGAACAGTAAAATCAACCACAGAGCCAGTAATGAGCCTGCAATATCGAACAGTAAAAATCAACATAAGTGTCAGTAATGAGCTTTCAATATCGAACAGTAAAATCAACACCAGAGCCAGTAATGAGCCTGCAATATCGAACAGTAAAATCAACCACAGAGCCAGTAATGAGCCTGCAATATCGAAAAGTAAAATCAACCACAGAGCCAGTAATGAGCCTGCAATATCGAACAGTAAAATCAACCCCGGAGCCAGTAATGAGCCTGCAAAATCGAACAGTAAAATCAACCCCAGAGTCAGTAATGAGCCTGCAATATCGAACAGTAAAATCAACCCCAGAGCCAGTAATGAGCCTGCAATATCGAACAGTAAAATCAACATAAGTGTCAGTATTGAGCCTGCAATATCGAACAGTAAAATCAACACCAGAGTCAGTAATGAGCCTGCAATATCGAACAGTAAAATCAACCCCAGAGCCAGTAATGGGCGTGAAATATCGAACAGTAAAATCAACACCAAAGTCAGTATTGAGCCTGCAATATCGAACAGTAAAATCAACCACAGAGCCAGTAATGAGCCTGCAATATCGAACAGTAAAATCAACCACAGAGCCAGTAATGAGCCTGCAATATCGAACAGTAAAATCAACACCAGAGTCAGTAATGAGCCTGCAATATGGAACAGTAAAATCAACACCAGAGTCAGTAATGAGCCTGCAATATCGAACGTAAAATCAACCCCAGAGCCAGTAATGAGCCTGCAATATCGAACAGTAAAATCAACACCAAAGTCAGTATTGAGACTGCAATAACATCAACACCAGAGTCAGTAATGAGCCTGCAATATCGAACAGTAAAATCAACACCAGAGTCAGTAATGAGCCTGCAATATCGAACAGTAAAATCAACCCCAGAGCCAGTAATGGGCCTGAAATATCGAACAGTAAAATCAACACCAAAGTCAGTATTGAGCCTGCAATATCGAACAGTAAAATCAACCCCAGAGCCAGTAATGAGCCTGCAATATCGAACAGTAAAATCAACACCAGAGTCAGTAATGAGCCTGCAATATCGAACAGTAAAATCAACACCAGAGTCAGTAATGAGCCTGCAATATCGAACAGTAAAATCAACCTCAGAGCCAGTAATGGGCCTGTAATATTGAAAACATCAACACCAGAGTCAGTAATAAGCCTGCAATAACATAAACACCAGTCAGTAATGAGCCTGCAATATCGAAAAGTAAAATCAACCCCAGAGCGCCAGTAATGAGCCTGCAATATCGAACAGTAAAATCAACACAAGAGTCAGTAATGAGCCTGCGATATCGAACAGTAAAATCAACCCCAGAGTCAGTAATGAGCCTGCAATATCGAACAGTAAAATCAACCCCAGAGCCAGTAATGAGCCTGCAATATCGAACAGTAAAATCAACACCAGAGTCAGTAATGAGCCTGCAATAACATCAACACCAGAGTAAGTAATGAGCCTGCAATAACATCAACACCAGAGTCAGTAATGAGCCTGCAATATCGAACAGTAAAATCAACCCCAGAGCCAGTAATGAGCCTGCAATATCGAACAGTAAAATCAACACTAGAGCAGGAATGGGCCTGCAATATCGAACAGTAAAATCAACACAAGTGTCAGTAATGAGCCGGCAATATCGAACAGTAAAATCAACACAAGTGTCAGTAATGAGCCTGCAATATCGAACAGTAAAATCAACACAAGTGTCAGTAATGAGCCTGCAATATCGAACAGTAAAATCAAACCCAGAGCCAGTAATGGGCCTGCAATATCGAACAGTAAAATCAACACCAGAGTTAGTAATGGGCCTGCAATATCGAACAGTAAAATCAACACAAGTGTCAGTAATGAGCCTGCAATATCGAACAGTAAAATCAACCCCAGAGCCAGTAATGGGCCTGCAATATCGAACAGTAAAATAAACACCAGAGTCAGTAATGAGCCTGCAATATCGAACAGTAAAATCAACCACAGAGCCAGTAATGAGCCTGCAATATCGAACAGTAAAATCAACATAAGTGTCAGTAATGAGCTTTCAATATCGAACAGTAAAATCAACCCCAGAGCCAGTAATGAGCCTGCAATATCGAACAGTAAAATCAACCACAGAGCCAGTAATGAGCCTGCAATATCGAACAGTAAAATCAACCACAGAGCCAGTAATGAGCCTGCAATATCGAACAGTAAAATCAACCCCGGAGCCAGTAATGAGCCTGCAAAATCGAACAGTAAAATCAACCCCAGAGTCAGTAATGAGCCTGCAATATCGAACAGTAAAATCAACCCCAGAGCCAGTAATGAGCCTGCAATATCGAACAGTAAAATCAACATAAGTGTCAGTATTGAGCCTGCAATATCGAACAGTAAAATCAACACCAGAGTCAGTAATGAGCCTGCAATATCGAACAGTAAAATCAACCCCAGAGCCAGTAATGGGCGTGAAATATCGAACAGTAAAATCAACACCAAAGTCAGTATTGAGCCTGCAATATCGAACAGTAAAATCAACCACAGAGCCAATAATGAGCCTGCAATATCGAACAGTAAAATCAACCACAGAGCCAGTAATGAGCCTGCAATATCGAACAGTAAAATCAACACCAGAGTCAGTAATGAGCCTGCAATATCGAACAGTAAAATCAACACCAGAGTCAGTAATGAGCCTGCAATATCGAACGTAAAATCAACCCCAGAGCCAGTAATGAGCCTGCAATATCGAACAGTAAAATCAACACCAAAGTCAGTATTGAGACTGCAATAACATCAACACCAGAGTCAGTAATGAGCCTGCAATATCGAACAGTAAAATCAACACCAGAGTCAGTAATGAGCCTGCAATATCGAACAGTAAAATCAACCCCAGAGCCAGTAATGGGCCTGAAATATCGAACAGTAAAATCAACACCAAAGTCAGTATTGAGCCTGCAATATCGAACAGTAAAATCAACCCCAGAGCCAGTAATGAGCCTGCAATATCGAACAGTAAAATCAACACCAGAGTCAGTAATGAGCCTGCAATATCGAACAGTAAAATCAACACCAGAGTCAGTAATGAGCCTGCAATATCGAACAGTAAAATCAACCTCAGAGCCAGTAATGGGCCTGTAATATTGAAAACATCAACACCAGAGTCAGTAATAAGCCTGCAATAACATAAACACCAGTCAGTAATGAGCCTGCAATATCGAAAAGTAAAATCAACCCCAGAGCGCCAGTAATGAGCCTGCAATATCGAACAGTAAAATCAACACAAGAGTCAGTAATGAGCCTGCGATATCGAACAGTAAAATCAACCCCAGAGTCAGTAATGAGCCTGCAATATCGAACAGTAAAATCAACCCCAGAGCCAGTAATGAGCCTGCAATATCGAACAGTAAAATCAACACCAGAGTCAGTAATGAGCCTGCAATAACATCAACCCAGAGCCAGTAATGAGCCTGAAATATCAAACAGTAAAATCAACACCAGAGTCAGTAATGAGCCTGCGATATCGAACAGTAAAATCAACCCCAGAGTCAGTAATGAGCCTGCAATATCGAACAGTAAAATCAACCCCAGAGCCAGTAATGGGCCTGTAATATTGAAAACATCAACACCAGAGTCAGTAATGAGCCTACGATATCGAACAGTAAAATCAACACAAGTGTCAGTAATGAGCCTGCGATATCGAACAGTAAAATCAACCCCAGAGCCAGTAATGAGCCTGAAATATCGAACAGTAAAATCAACACCAAAGTCAGTATTGAGCCTGCAATATCGAACAGTAAAATCAACCCCAGAGCCAGTAATGGGCCTGTAATATTGAAAACATCAACACCAGAGTCAGTAATGAGCCTGCAATAACATCAACCCCAGAGCCAGTAATGGGCCTGCAATATCGAACAGTAAAATCAACCACAGAGCCAGTAATGAGCCTGCAATATCGAACAGTAAAATCAACA
The DNA here is from genome assembly GCA_032718475.1 of Nemertoderma westbladi. Taxonomy (NCBI): domain Eukaryota; kingdom Metazoa; phylum Xenacoelomorpha; order Nemertodermatida; family Nemertodermatidae; genus Nemertoderma; species Nemertoderma westbladi. Next base: position 47,182 of record JAUCBJ010004807.1, read on the forward strand.
CCAGAGTCAGTAATGAGCCTGCAATATCGAACAGTAAAATCAACACTAGAGTCAGTAATGAGCCTGCAATATCGAACGTAAAATCAACCCCAGAGCCAGTAATGAGCCTGCAATATCGAACAGTAAAATCAACACCAAAGTCAGTATTGAGACTGCAATAACATCAACACCAGAGTCAGTAATGAGCCTGCAATATCGAACAGTAAAATCAACACCAGAGTCAGTAATGAGCCTGCAATATCGAACAGTAAAATCAACCCCAGAGCCAGTAATGGGCCTGAAATATCGAACAGTAAAATCAACACCAAAGTCAGTATTGAGCCTGCAATATCGAACAGTAAAATCAACCCCAGAGCCAGTAATGAGCCTGCAATATCGAACAGTAAAATCAACACCAGAGTAAGTAATGAGCCTGCAATAACATCAACACCAGAGTCAGTAATGAGCCTGCAATATCGAACAGTAAAATCAACCCCAGAGCCAGTAATGAGCCTGCAATATCGAACAGTAAAATCAACACTAGAGCAGGAATGGGCCTGCAATATCGAACAGTAAAATCAACACAAGTGTCAGTAATGAGCCGGCAATATCGAACAGTAAAATCAACACAAGTGTCAGTAATGAGCCTGCAATATCGAACAGTAAAATCAACACAAGTGTCAGTAATGAGCCTGCAATATCGAACAGTAAAATCAAACCCAGAGCCAGTAATGGGCCTGCAATATCGAACAGTAAAATCAACACCAGAGTTAGTAATGGGCCTGCAATATCGAACAGTAAAATCAACACAAGTGTCAGTAATGAGCCTGCAATATCGAACAGTAAAATCAACCCCAGAGCCAGTAATGGGCCTGCAATATCGAACAGTAAAATAAACACCAGAGTCAGTAATGAGCCTGCAATATCGAACAGTAAAATCAACCACAGAGCCAGTAATGAGCCTGCAATATCGAACAGTAAAATCAACATAAGTGTCAGTAATGAGCTTTCAATATCGAACAGTAAAATCAACCCCAGAGCCAGTAATGAGCCTGCAATATCGAACAGTAAAATCAACCACAGAGCCAGTAATGAGCCTGCAATATCGAACAGTAAAATCAACCACAGAGCCAGTAATGAGCCTGCAATATCGAACAGTAAAATCAACCCCGGAGCCAGTAATGAGCCTGCAAAATCGAACAGTAAAATCAACCCCAGAGTCAGTAATGAGCCTGCAATATCGAACAGTAAAATCAACCCCAGAGCCAGTAATGAGCCTGCAATATCGAACAGTAAAATCAACATAAGTGTCAGTATTGAGCCTGCAATATCGAACAGTAAAATCAACACCAGAGTCAGTAATGAGCCTGCAATATCGAACAGTAAAATCAACCCCAGAGCCAGTAATGGGCGTGAAATATCGAACAGTAAAATCAACACCAAAGTCAGTATTGAGCCTGCAATATCGAACAGTAAAATCAACCACAGAGCCAATAATGAGCCTGCAATATCGAACAGTAAAATCAACCACAGAGCCAGTAATGAGCCTGCAATATCGAACAGTAAAATCAACACCAGAGTCAGTAATGAGCCTGCAATATCGAACAGTAAAATCAACACCAGAGTCAGTAATGAGCCTGCAATATCGAACGTAAAATCAACCCCAGAGCCAGTAATGAGCCTGCAATATCGAACAGTAAAATCAACACCAAAGTCAGTATTGAGACTGCAATAACATCAACACCAGAGTCAGTAATGAGCCTGCAATATCGAACAGTAAAATCAACACCAGAGTCAGTAATGAGCCTGCAATATCGAACAGTAAAATCAACCCCAGAGCCAGTAATGGGCCTGAAATATCGAACAGTAAAATCAACACCAAAGTCAGTATTGAGCCTGCAATATCGAACAGTAAAATCAACCCCAGAGCCAGTAATGAGCCTGCAATATCGAACAGTAAAATCAACACCAGAGTCAGTAATGAGCCTGCAATATCGAACAGTAAAATCAACACCAGAGTCAGTAATGAGCCTGCAATATCGAACAGTAAAATCAACCTCAGAGCCAGTAATGGGCCTGTAATATTGAAAACATCAACACCAGAGTCAGTAATAAGCCTGCAATAACATAAACACCAGTCAGTAATGAGCCTGCAATATCGAAAAGTAAAATCAACCCCAGAGCGCCAGTAATGAGCCTTCAATATCGAACAGTAAAATCAACACAAGAGTCAGTAATGAGCCTGCGATATCGAACAGTAAAATCAACCCCAGAGTCAGTAATGAGCCTGCAATATCGAACAGTAAAATCAACCCCAGAGCCAGTAATGAGCCTGCAATATCGAACAGTAAAATCAACACCAGAGTCAGTAATGAGCCTGCAATAACATCAACCCAGAGCCAGTAATGAGCCTGAAATATCAAACAGTAAAATCAACACCAGAGTCAGTAATGAGCCTGCGATATCGAACAGTAAAATCAACCCCAGAGTCAGTAATGAGCCTGCAATATCGAACAGTAAAATCAACCCCAGAGCCAGTAATGGGCCTGTAATATTGAAAACATCAACACCAGAGTCAGTAATGAGCCTACGATATCGAACAGTAAAATCAACACAAGTGTCAGTAATGAGCCTGCGATATCGAACAGTAAAATCAACCCCAGAGCCAGTAATGAGCCTGAAATATCGAACAGTAAAATCAACACCAAAGTCAGTATTGAGCCTGCAATATCGAACAGTAAAATCAACCCCAGAGCCAGTAATGGGCCTGTAATATTGAAAACATCAACACCAGAGTCAGTAATGAGCCTGCAATAACATCAACCCCAGAGCCAGTAATGGGCCTGCAATATCGAACAGTAAAATCAACCACAGAGCCAGTAATGAGCCTGCAATATCGAACAGTAAAATCAACACCAGAGTCAGTAATGAGCCTGCAATATCGAACAGTAAAATCAACACCAGAGTCAGTAATGAGCCTGCAATATCGAACGTAAAATCAACCCCAGAGCCAGTAATGAGCCTGCAATATCGAACAGTAAAATCAACACCAAAGTCAGTATTGAGACTGCAATAACATCAACACCAGAGTCAGTAATGAGCCTGCAATATCGAACAGTAAAATCAACACCAGAGTCAGTAATGAGCCTGCAATATCGAACAGTAAAATCAACCCCAGAGCCAGTAATGGGCCTGAAATATCGAACAGTAAAATCAACACCAAAGTCAGTATTGAGCCTGCAATATCGAACAGTAAAATCAACCCCAGAGCCAGTAATGAGCCTGCAATATCGAACAGTAAAATCAACACCAGAGTCAGTAATGAGCCTGCAATATCGAACAGTAAAATCAACACCAGAGTCAGTAATGAGCCTGCAATATCGAACAGTAAAATCAACCTCAGAGCCAGTAATGGGCCTGTAATATTGAAAACATCAACACCAGAGTCAGTAATAAGCCTGCAATAACATAAACACCAGTCAGTAATGAGCCTGCAATATCGAAAAGTAAAATCAACCCCAGAGCGCCAGTAATGAGCCTGCAATATCGAACAGTAAAATCAACACAAGAGTCAGTAATGAGCCTGCGATATCGAACAGTAAAATCAACCCCAGAGTCAGTAATGAGCCTGCAATATCGAACAGTAAAATCAACCCCAGAGCCAGTAATGAGCCTGCAATATCGAACAGTAAAATCAACACCAGAGTCAGTAATGAGCCTGCAATAACATCAACCCAGAGCCAGTAATGAGCCTGAAATATCAAACAGTAAAATCAACACCAGAGTCAGTAATGAGCCTGCGATATCGAACAGTAAAATCAACCCCAGAGTCAGTAATGAGCCTGCAATATCGAACAGTAAAATCAACCCCAGAGCCAGTAATGGGCCTGTAATATTGAAAACATCAACACCAGAGTCAGTAATGGGCCTGTAATATTGAAAACATCAACACCAGAGTCAGTAATGAGCCTGCAATATCGAACAGTAAAATCAACCCCAGAGCCAGTAATGGGCCTGTAATATTGAAAACATCAACACCAGAGTCAGTAATGAGCCTGCAATATCGAACAGTAAAATCAAACCCAGAGCCAGTAATGGGCCTGCAATATCGAACAGTAAAATCAACACCAGAGTTAGTAATGGGCCTGCAATATCGAACAGTAAAATCAACACAAGTGTCAGTAATGAGCCTGCAATATCGAACAGTAAAATCAACCCCAGAGCCAGTAATGGGCCTGCAATATCGAACAGTAAAATAAACACCAGAGTCAGTAATGAGCCTGCAATATCGAACAGTAAAATCAACCACAGAGCCAGTAATGAGCCTGCAATATCGAACAGTAAAATCAACATAAGTGTCAGTAATGAGCTTTCAATATCGAACAGTAAAATCAACCCCAGAGCCAGTAATGAGCCTGCAATATCGAACAGTAAAATCAACCACAGAGCCAGTAATGAGCCTGCAATATCGAACAGTAAAATCAACCACAGAGCCAGTAATGAGCCTGCAATATCGAACAGTAAAATCAACCCCGGAGCCAGTAATGAGCCTGCAAAATCGAACAGTAAAATCAACCCCAGAGTCAGTAATGAGCCTGCAATATCGAACAGTAAAATCAACCCCAGAGCCAGTAATGAGCCTGCAATATCGAACAGTAAAATCAACATAAGTGTCAGTATTGAGCCTGCAATATCGAACAGTAAAATCAACACCAGAGTCAGTAATGAGCCTGCAATATCGAACAGTAAAATCAACCCCAGAGCCAGTAATGGGCGTGAAATATCGAACAGTAAAATCAACACCAAAGTCAGTATTGAGCCTGCAATATCGAACAGTAAAATCAACCACAGAGCCAATAATGAGCCTGCAATATCGAACAGTAAAATCAACCACAGAGCCAGTAATGAGCCTGCAATATCGAACAGTAAAATCAACACCAGAGTCAGTAATGAGCCTGCAATATCGAACAGTAAAATCAACACCAGAGTCAGTAATGAGCCTGCAATATCGAACGTAAAATCAACCCCAGAGCCAGTAATGAGCCTGCAATATCGAACAGTAAAATCAACACCAAAGTCAGTATTGAGACTGCAATAACATCAACACCAGAGTCAGTAATGAGCCTGCAATATCGAACAGTAAAATCAACACCAGAGTCAGTAATGAGCCTGCAATATCGAACAGTAAAATCAACCCCAGAGCCAGTAATGGGCCTGAAATATCGAACAGTAAAATCAACACCAAAGTCAGTATTGAGCCTGCAATATCGAACAGTAAAATCAACCCCAGAGCCAGTAATGAGCCTGCAATATCGAACAGTAAAATCAACACCAGAGTCAGTAATGAGCCTGCAATATCGAACAGTAAAATCAACACCAGAGTCAGTAATGAGCCTGCAATATCGAACAGTAAAATCAACCTCAGAGCCAGTAATGGGCCTGTAATATTGAAAACATCAACACCAGAGTCAGTAATAAGCCTGCAATAACATAAACACCAGTCAGTAATGAGCCTGCAATATCGAAAAGTAAAATCAACCCCAGAGCGCCAGTAATGAGCCTGCAATATCGAACAGTAAAATCAACACAAGAGTCAGTAATGAGCCTGCGATATCGAACAGTAAAATCAACCCCAGAGTCAGTAATGAGCCTGCAATATCGAACAGTAAAATCAACCCCAGAGCCAGTAATGAGCCTGCAATATCGAACAGTAAAATCAACACCAGAGTCAGTAATGAGCCTGCAATAACATCAACCCAGAGCCAGTAATGAGCCTGAAATATCAAACAGTAAAATCAACACCAGAGTCAGTAATGAGCCTGCGATATCGAACAGTAAAATCAACCCCAGAGTCAGTAATGAGCCTGCAATATCGAACAGTAAAATCAACCCCAGAGCCAGTAATGGGCCTGTAATATTGAAAACATCAACACCAGAGTCAGTAATGAGCCTACGATATCGAACAGTAAAATCAACACAAGTGTCAGTAATGAGCCTGCGATATCGAACAGTAAAATCAACCCCAGAGCCAGTAATGAGCCTGAAATATCGAACAGTAAAATCAACACCAAAGTCAGTATTGAGCCTGCAATATCGAACAGTAAAATCAACCCCAGAGCCAGTAATGGGCCTGTAATATTGAAAACATCAACACCAGAGTCAGTAATGAGCCTGCAATAACATCAACCCCAGAGCCAGTAATGGGCCTGCAATATCGAACAGTAAAATCAACCACAGAGCCAGTAATGAGCCTGCAATATCGAACAGTAAAATCAACACCAGAGTCAGTAATGAGCCTGCAATATCGAACAGTAAAATCAACACCAGAGTCAGTAATGAGCCTGCAATATCGAACGTAAAATCAACCCCAGAGCCAGTAATGAGCCTGCAATATCGAACAGTAAAATCAACACCAAAGTCAGTATTGAGACTGCAATAACATCAACACCAGAGTCAGTAATGAGCCTGCAATATCGAACAGTAAAATCAACACCAGAGTCAGTAATGAGCCTGCAATATCGAACAGTAAAATCAACCCCAGAGCCAGTAATGGGCCTGAAATATCGAACAGTAAAATCAACACCAAAGTCAGTATTGAGCCTGCAATATCGAACAGTAAAATCAACCCCAGAGCCAGTAATGAGCCTGCAATATCGAACAGTAAAATCAACACCAGAGTCAGTAATGAGCCTGCAATATCGAACAGTAAAATCAACACCAGAGTCAGTAATGAGCCTGCAATATCGAACAGTAAAATCAACCTCAGAGCCAGTAATGGGCCTGTAATATTGAAAACATCAACACCAGAGTCAGTAATAAGCCTGCAATAACATAAACACCAGTCAGTAATGAGCCTGCAATATCGAAAAGTAAAATCAACCCCAGAGCGCCAGTAATGAGCCTGCAATATCGAACAGTAAAATCAACACAAGAGTCAGTAATGAGCCTGCGATATCGAACAGTAAAATCAACCCCAGAGTCAGTAATGAGCCTGCAATATCGAACAGTAAAATCAACCCCAGAGCCAGTAATGAGCCTGCAATATCG
>JAUCBJ010004808.1:0-28620 GCA_032718475.1 Nemertoderma westbladi
AATCGTTCAAAAAAAAACATTCCCAACAACAACTTTGTCTAAACCCGTCTACTCTAATTATCTAATTATTTAGTTAATGGAAGGGTCGCAGCCGTCAGCTGGCATCCAAAGATGTGGAGGAGAGACGTGACGTGTGTGGCACTTGTAAAAGCTTTTGCGGACATAACAAGTCATTTTTACGCAATGCGCTGAATACTCTAAAAAGGCCTAAAAGTGTTCAACTACGCGTCGGTCAGAAATTAGAACCAAGATGACTAAATCTGTCAGCTGATTCTTTGTGTACGTGGAGGTTTCTTTGTTTGGGCCTATTCAGCCAATCAGAGCAATCTTCCCAGCTATGCCAATAGAGACCTACCTGTGGAAATTGGCGCATGCGCAGTTATTGTTTTTCTGAGAATCCGATTCCTTTCAGGATTCTGTACTAAGTACAGACGTTTCAGACTTTGGCCCACGAACATCTGAGGGCTGGAGTTATAAGAACGTAAATCTATTAACTTAACACACATCTTAACATTGCATACGAACTTAACTTATTTCATACTTATCATACCGAACTTCATGAACACATGCTGACTGTTCACCGCACGGTCTTAATGCTGTTTTATATTGTTGTTAATTGCTGTTTATATTAATGGATGTTATATTTGGAGAATACCGATAAATAATCGTAAACCCCTCAACTTTCTTAATTACTGAGGTAAGCAGAAGGGTCTACCGGTAGCAACTGCGACTCAAATTATAGTGGTTTTGTGTGAATTAAATGCTATTTCATAATCCCTACGTGTGTCAGTTGCAATCCTCCTTATATATGATCAAATTCAGTGACGGTCGGCAATTTAGTATGAATCAGTGTGAAGTCGTGTGAAGGTTAATAAAGCATCTCCTAAAGAATGCGCTATTTACGAGATTCCATAGCCACCTAGTTGTGATTAGTGTAAGTCATAACTCTGTTTTATACTTAAAGCGCCACGTCCCAAAGGAACTGTTAATATTTCCCCGAAAGTAAATATAGTTGTCGGAGATTATATAGTAGTGATCAATCTAATAATACAATACAGTCTAGAACAATGAAAGCTCCTATTGAGCTCTCCAACTCTTATGGCGAACTGGACTACGAAACGAAATTAACTGCACAGCTGACACAGCAAAATGAGTTACTTCAACGATTGCTGAAGGAAACAAAGAAGTCCACACAACATACAAAACAAGGACGATCATGAAGAGGTTGATATCAAAATAGTGCAGGTCTCGGGGCTACCTCCCAACTCCAGCAGTGTTTCTCTCTCCCAATATTGTTACAAACAGACTGGAATCAGACCGATTAATGTTTGGATAAAAGGCACTAGAGGACAAATAAAGCAAGCAAAAATAACTATCCCTGCCAACGCCCTCCATATCTATACAAACAGAACTATGTGGCCTGGCCCAAATGTGAAAGCAAGAGAATTTAAATCAGACTATCGAACGGGGCCGACTAACTTCTATAAAAAACCTGAACATAACACCTATACATTCACTCCCTTGACTCCTACATCAACGGCTCAACAAAACTATCGTGATAGACCTAGAGAATACAGGCCTACTGGTAGAACAATCAATAGCAATAACCATTACAACCAAAATCAAGCCAACCGATGGGAGACACGCCAAAACCATTGGGACAGAAATCAAGATAATACTAATCTGGAAAGACATCAAGGCTATTCCCATAGAGGGGCTTCCCCAAACCAATGGCATCACCCACGCTCTTACGCGTCAAACTATTTTTAAGAATATAAAATACAAACAACTATACACAGGTCCTCAACAATCACCAATATTGAAACAACAAGAACTGATTAAGGGGAGAAGTAACACAATACCTTCCAAAGAACAACAACTGGATGTAATATCACTAAACTGTAGGGGGTATCTACATAATAAACTCTATAAACAAGATTATTGATGAAAACTCCCCTCACGTACTTATTCTTCAAGAGTCCTGGTTAGGCCCCAGAGAAGCCGAATTCTATCTAAAGGATTCCAAACCTCACACTAACTATGATTGCATATATTCAACATCTCATATGCTAATAAATGGCAATAAGAGGCGAGGAGAAGGTGGAATGATAATATTTATCCATAAGGATTTACTTCCTTACTGCAACGAAATTGAGACAAAGTCAGATAGGATCATGGCGCTTCACATAAAGAATCACCCCTATATTGGGGATATGGGCATAGTGGGGCTGTACATGCCAGCAAACTGCAACAGATACGATGACTCTTCAAAGTACTCCTATACCTGTGGAAAATTATTGGTACTAATACAGGAACTCATTGCCTCGGGATCAAAGGTATTAGTTGCGGGCGATATCAATGGTAGCCTAGGATCCAAAAACAAAAGTTGGCAAACCAAACTGACTCACTTTGGCAAAATTTTTAATGAAAATATTACGGACCAACTCAAAATGCATATATCAGACCTAGATGAATCTGCAACTGGACCACTCAAGACGTATCGTATGAAAAATAGAATCAGGGAAGAAATTAATTCATCTTACATTGATCACTGCCTAGTAACTCAGGACCTTATTGATCAGACAAGCTCTTGCATGGTATTTGAAGAAGAACCGTGTAATCTGTCAGACCATGTCCCCGTTTCAATAGGATTTCACTTTAATAGGTTACACTGTAGCTTACCTCCTATTCCAACAAAAAGGAGCAAGTTACCGATCTTCCACTTTGACAAAGCCACCTCAGAGCAACGAAACAAATACCGTAGCGAGATTGACAAAGTCCTCAGCGAATCCAATATATCAAATGGAAAATGTTCAACTGATCCCAAGGAAGCTACTGGTATCCTTGAAATCACCTCAAAGTGTATCCTCCAGGCGGCGAAAAGGCATATCCCAATTACATACAACAATAAATGCTCTAAAAAACCAAGAAATCCTTCCCAAACCCTGAAAAAAGATACTACCACTACACCATCTACTACAGGATACCTAAAAGATGTCTATGATAAGGCAAGAGTAGCATGGATATCCAATGGCGAAATACACAATCCCAGCAATAAGCATTTCATGGAATATAAACTGGCGAGCCATGCATATCATGATGCACTATCCAAAATAGACAGAAGCAAATACCTCCAACATATTTCAAATTTAGCGGACCAATGTCGAGGTAATGACAAGCGTTTTTGGAGATCGGTGAAACAAAGAGGTAACCAATCTGAGGTAACTAACGCCACGGCAACAAGTTTGGTTGATCATTACAGCCAGCATTTCAAGTCAACATCTACAAACTCACCAGGAAATACTAAGGATCAATAATATGATGAAGAGTACGAACCAATCTTGACAATAGATGTAAACGCACCCCTACTAGATTCCTGTAGCATCGAAGATGCTGTAAAAGCTTCTGTGGGATATAACTGGCCCTTTTGCTTCGCAATCCAGTTTCCCCCCAGGCGCTGGAATACTCTAAAAGGCTCTCTAACTATATATATATTCCCCTCGCCCGCAAGGTACCGTTATAGGTGTTTTAACGGACATAAAAGTCATTCTTCTATATACGTGCTTTGGTGGACATGGTAAGGCAAAAAACCCGCAATGCACCAAATACCTTTACACAGCTTAGCCTTGATGATTCAGATTACGACATCTAACAGCTGGTTGCTGACATGGAAACGGCCATTGGACACATGGTTCTTTGTTTAGCTTAAGCCAATCAGAGCGATTTTTTCTGTCGATGTGGAGATATTCGGCCGATCATACTAGGAGTCTTACTGTTTTTGTGATACTGTTGTGTTCCTTCTATCTAGGCCAGGAACACCGGCTCTAGAGTCAATTCGTTTCAGACTTTAGAAGAAACATTAGTAGGCTTAAGATTATAGAGCGTATAACTGTTATCGGTCCAGTCAAACAGTGTTACCATCTTAACCTACCGTCTTAATGCTATTTACTGTTGTGTTTTGGTTGAATATTATTATTTGGAGAACATCTATAAAGAACCCAAATTTCCCAATTTTCTTGATACACTACAGGTTAGAGAGACAGGCTACATATAGCGATTGCGACTTATATTATCGTGGTTTGTAGTGAGTTTAAGGCTATTTGATAAGCACTACATGAGTCCGTTGCTGTTCTCTTTATATATGATAAAATTCATTGACGGTCGGCAAATTAGTGAGAGCAGTATTGTGTGTTACCGGTAGTGTGCCTGATTGTGACTGATAACTAAGCATTTCCTAAAGAATGCGCCTCATACGTGAATCATAAGCCTTACCGACTTACCGTTGTGATTAGTATAAGTCATATCTCTGTTTACCTAGATAGAGCGCCACGTCCTAAAGGAACTGTTAATATTTCCCGAAAGTGAATAATATTAGTCAGAAATTATTTATTAACGATCAATCGAATAATACAGTAAGCTTACACTGCAATAATAATCTAAGCCCTCAGAATCCAGTCTCCCGGGTATATCCAGCGGGTGAATGGACGCGCACTAGGCTGGCTTCTGCTAATGTTGTGTTTATTGGTATTAAATATTTGTCAACTTCTAAAGTCTATTTGTAAACCAAAAGACATATAAATTTTGGCAGGTTAAACTGCTAAAGGTCTTCAAAAGCGCGTACAATAACAGTTATTGTCTTTATTGCAGTAAGCAATAAAGTTGAAAGTACCGGTCGACCGGTAAACCTGAACCGGTACTTCTGTAGGTCAGTAGGCCCAACTGCCAGAACCGGTACTGCTGTAGGTCCGTAGGTCCAACTGTCAGAACCGGTACTTCTGTAGGTCCGTAGGCCCAACTGTCCTAACCGGTACTTCCAGTATAAGTACATTAGTATTATTCGATTTTAATTATTGTATACCGGTAGGTCTTAGTATTTAATCAGGGACTGCAGCCCTGGTTTTTTATTGAGATTTTACTTATTTCTGTCGGTTTTATTTACATGTAAGTTAATATTGAGCTGAAGACGTGTAAGTCTGCTCAGATTGTTCAGATAATTGTAGGCCGGACTGTTGTTAGATTATTGTTGGGTTTGGAGAGATTACGGCGTGTGTAGAGTTTGTCCGATAGAGTGCCAGTTAGTAAGTTGGGGCAGCCATAGCTGTAAGGTCAATCCCCTCTTAAAGAATAAGTCGTACTACCGTGTTAGAACGCATACTAACTAACCATTTCGGAAACTACACGTACTGTAGTTTATTTAGGCTTGATGGTAGTCTGCCAGCATTTGGTTTGTAATTTGTTTGAGTAGTTTGTACGGGTAGCGTAATATTTATTATTCAGAGTTTATGCGATTATTCGCAACATTCATGTCCCCAAGTTTATTCCTACAGTAATTGTGTTTGTTACACATACCGTTATAGTTAAATTAACCCCGGTACTACACGGGCTGCTTGGCGTAGGAAAAGACTGGTGACTTTGTGCTTCGGTCACTCCAGCAGATGCCGTGGTTCTTTTAACTGTTCAAGTATATTTAACTACTGATTATTTGTTGTACCAGTACTTGTACCTAATTTAGGGTTTAGTGTACAGTGCTTTCCGAGGTAATTAGTGTGTAGGCAGTATATTTGTGTTGTAAAGTGGTTAATAGGCACGCTGGATCTGGTAGTCCGCGGTAATTAACTTCTAGGTAGGAACACTCCGTGATACATAACGTAGTACCTATAGCGATACGGTTATAGGTCGTCAGGCGGTGGTATCTTCCTATCTGGACAACGCAGTGTATTTACTACTACTTATTATTTTCAAATACCGTAGTACCCTGTCCGTTGTAATAACCAGAATTCTAACCCTTTGTTAGGCTGGTTTGTAGACTTCCTGTAAAATTACCCTAAAATTTCGTACGTAATATTTTTTGTTGTGTTTAATTAGAGAATTAATCTCACCCGTATCGTAAGTAATTTGTAGTATTAAGTAACTTAGGTAAATTAGAATAATCTGTTTTAGTGTCCCATAAGTAGCACTCCACTGAGAGCGCACAGCTTCCGTGTAGTGACTCTCCCCAGAAATAATAACATTTATTTCAAATATTGACAAAACCCCTTTTTAAACGGGTATATATCTATTATAAATCAACTCAAACGATTTATAAATAGTAGGCCTGCCATACAACAACTAGGTCTCAATATCAGTTGGACTACTGCTTAAATAACGGTAATAAAGTAAGTTAAGGTAACTAAGTAACCCTAAAATATTCAAAAATTCAATTATTCTAAAATAATTGACATACCGGTATTTACCATAGGCTTATTATATTTATTTCTATAAATTTGAGCTGAAATCATACCGGTATTCTGTAATTAAGTATCCTAGTTCATTATTCTAGTTCATAATTATACTTATATATACTATAAGTGTAAGCTGCATACCGGTATTCACGATAGGCCTATTATATATTTATATATATTTGTGCTAAAATTATATACCGGTACTCTGTGACAAACCTAGTTTACAATACTTATATATACTATAAGTGTATACCGGTATTCTAATATACTGTAATAAATTACCGGTACTAGGCCAACGGTCATACTGAATTACTAGACTTGCTTTAACTGTAACTATAGCAGTAAGCATTCAACTGTATAGCTAAACATGTCTGACACCCAGCAAAACCTGTCAGACAGTCTAATCGATACAACCATCTGTGACACAGATAGGAGTGTGGAGCGATTAAGAAAGGAGTTCAGCTCACCTCCTACTGAAAGAAAGGTCATCCCTCCAGTAGTAGTATCAGACCCTAAGCTAATCCAACACCGTAGGTCTATCATCGGCACTCGGGCCCAAGTCAAACGGAACCAGGAAGCAGCTGTCCCACAGCAGCAACAGCCTAGTCAAGAAACTTGTTCCCAGCGATCCGATAGCTCCAGTAGTTCGGATACTGTCGAGCTGACCCCCGAACGCGGATTGCAGATGGCGGCTACAGCCTACTCGGACCCCCTTCTCACCCTTCCTGCCGCAGTGCTAACTACTATATTGATTGCGGTGGAGGAACATCAAGCCCATTGGGCGAGAAGTAAGCGAGCGACCCAAGATAATTATGCGGGATACGCCAGGGAAGAATTGATGTCTATTGTCGAGTCACAATGGATCTTTCCCGGACCCGGACTCCCGCTAGATTTGTCCGAAGCTACTTGGGAAGATATACACAGGATGGGAGTGACTAAAGATACAATGGATCCAGCTGTTTGGAAGAGGTCGGCAGCAGGATATGTGCAGGGATTCTTCGGCTCCTTGGAGCGATTAGAAGAACAACTGTTTCGACAACCTCAAGGACCTCAAGAGCAGGAAGAGCTGCTATATCAAGTACGCGAAAGAACCCTACGCATTAGATTAATCCTATCAGCCTTTGAGGAAACTTCCAAAAGAAGACAGGACACGTCGCTGCAGGTTGCTGTCAAAACTTGGTTCCAGCGGGTAGGTCTCAAAGTACAAGAAACGGACCAGTGGAAATCCCAGCTGTCTGAGAGACTAACCTATGAAGAACCAACCGATGCCACCCTTTCTCAAGTGGAAGGCGAAGAGACCGCAGAGAGACCACGAATGAGAGACGCCATCGACATATATCTGTCCGACTATCAGCGATTCCTAGGAGACGAAGAGTTGAGGAGACGGCTGTCTGGACTTTCCCCTAATAGTGAAGGAACCCAGCGTGTGTTAGACTCAATCGATGCTGAAATGTTAGCTGCTAACCAAGCTGAGTTTGATGAAAAACTCCGCCTCACTAGAGTCCAAGAAGAACTAGTAAAGAAAAAAAGGATAGAGGACCGAAAGGCAGCTGCAGTAACAGCGGCAATGGCTGAAGTGGAAGCAGAAAGAAAGGCAGCGGCGGCAGAAGTAGAAGCAGAAAGAAAGGCAGCGGCGGCAGAAGCAGAAGCAGAAAGAAAGGCAGCGGCGGCAGAAGCCGAAGCAGAAAGAAAAGCGACTGTGGCAGCAGCAAAGGCAGTGGCAGAAGCAGAACAGAGGGCGTCTGAAGAGACCACACAACTGGAGTTGGAAAATCTTCAAGAGACGCAAGATTGCATAAATAAACAGTTAACTGCTAGTCAAATGCAGATGAGGAGTCGATCTACTCCCAAACGCCAGGGATACACATCATCGGAGGAAAGCGAAACCACCGATCCTGAAGGCGGAGGAAATAGATCTCGTCTAAGCAGGCGTAGAAAAACATCTCACCGTCACAAATTGCCTGATTTGCCCCCAGCTGTTAGAAGACAACTAGCTAGCACAGACTTAAGTAGTATAGAACCTACAGACCAAATTATTAAGGTCAAAAAACTCCCTACTATAGTTGATGAGCCTGAAATAATTAGGCCTGTCGTTCCCAAAGTCACTCCGGTGCTAGAGACCCCTGTACTTCCAGAGCTTAACTCTAAGTTCCCTTTACACAGTACTACACTGCCTGTACCCGGTAGAACAGTCCATGAGAATATCCCTGTCCTGGAAGCTGAGAGAGAAATCAAAGATTTGTCTCCCGTCGTCCCGCGTCAGCCCGCTACAATGTTGGCGACTCCCGCTTCGGCGGTCGAGTGGGTAGAGGAGGGAGGGCGGGGGATGAATCTCCTGCTCGGACAGATGCAGGAGACTGTCCACCAACTTAAGGGAACAGTAAGGGAAGGTAGGGCAGAATTGCAAGAAGTGCAGCAAAGTATCGCGCTAGAACGCGACAAATTAGTCAATATACAAAATGGTATATCAATACCCCCTGTAAAATTGTGTCAACCTGTTAGGTCTGAAGTATTACATGCGCAAGGTGTGGAGCCTACACGCATCTATACTGCTAGTGAAGTAGAAACTCCTATAGCAAACCCTATTAAGGGTGATTATAGACCTGTTATTAATGATATTCCCTATAGACCTGATAATGATCCGAGAAATTTATATACCGATAATTCGATATTAAATAACACGATGGCCCAAGAAAGCTTTACGCGTCAGATGGCTAGAACAGAAGCCCGCCAAGCGGTCAAAGTGGGAGAGATCGTCAAATTCAATGGAGATGAGATGAAATGGTTACCTTTCAATGAATATTACAAAGATAGCATACAAAACTCTGTACTATCTAACGGAGAGAAACTTAGGTTCCTCATCAAGTGCTTGGAAGGACCTCCCAGGTTAATGGCGTTAAAGTTTATTGGACATCCAGAAGGATTAAGACAAGTTTGGGATACATTAAACATCAGGTATGGTAACAAGGATAACATAGCTAAGTATTTGTATGCAAAATTAGTAGCCCCCCGAGACTTCCTTAGCAGCGGGATTATAGAGTTTTCCGATGAGATTCAGGAGATCTGTAGACAATTGGACTGGTTAGGTAAGTCTCATGAATATCAGAGTTCCATGGTTATTGGAGCAGTAGTCTCTACTTTACCAAAGGGTGGAGTATGTACGCGTTGGGACAAGAAAGTGTTGTACATGAATGAACAACAACGACGAAGCCCTACCATGGCTGATCTCATGTCCTTCTTAGATGGTGAGGTAAAACTACAACTCATCAAGCAGTCCAGAGAGAAAACATCGGAAAATAAGGTAAGTGAGAAACCCGCTTCTAGGAGAAGAGTAACACCGGTGTGTTATACTGACGACGGCGAAAGCCAAGCTTCTCAAGAAGAGGACAGCGGGAAAGACACAGCAAAATATTACTATGACAACAAGACCTATAAAGACGTAAGTAAATATAAGTCTCGAACCAACGATAGGAGAGAACAGGTAACAACAACTCCTCCTACGTCTCCTAAGAGAATTCACGGAAGAAAGCCCGAAGAAAGAACGAGAGTGCATAACGTTACCCAAGGTAAAGTGAGTAACATCAAACCAAAATGTGCGCTGTGCGACGGGCCCCACCGTTTGAGTGCGTGTGCTGAATTTCTAAAGAAATCCCTTGTAGACAGACGTACAGTCCTGTGGAATAAGCGGTTATGCTATAATTGCCTCAGATCAGGACACCAACGGCGAACCTGTTACTCCGACGTAAAGTGTGCAAAGTTTGGCGCGAAACATCACATCTTGTTACACAGTGAGTTCGAACGAGACAACCCGAGTCAGGTAAGTGAGCCCGAACTACATGTCCAATTCAGTGATGTAAATGACACTGATCAAGAGTCTGAGATGGAAGGATTCTATACTGACGAATTCTCCGACGCCAACGAATCCTGTTACCTAATAAATACCTCAGTGTATCGAGCACTTACTTATGAAAAGGACACCGACAATGAGTTCCCCCCAACTACTTTTGCCAGACAACCATCTTGGAAAGCTCCAACTTCCAACGTAGGAATCAGAGAATTTCCTGTAGTGCAGGTAAGAGTTCACGGTCCTAACAAAAGTTACATAGTGAACGCCCTCCTTGACTCCGGCAGCACAGGAACATTCATCGATCAAGAACTAGCCGAAGATATCTTTGCTGGACAACCCAAATTCCGGACTAAATTGAATATGTCAGGAATTATGCAGGTTTGGAAATCTACCCTAACGGCAGATTACTATGTAGGTGTGTTGTCCACCCCCCAGGATAAATTAGGAGCACAAGGTATAAGGTCGGTAAAAATGGTGGCTATAAAGAACTTCGCTACTACCCAAGCAGACCTTTATAATTGGGACGAGGATGAGAGCATCCAACATCTTAAGATACCTCGATTCCAGACAGATTATCCTGGAGTGCAAATACTCATCGGCCAAAACGCGCATGAGGCGCTCGAGACATTGGAGAAACGGCCTGCTCAACCGCAGCCACTACAAACCTATGCGGTAAGAACTAGAGTAGGTTGGTACTTCACTGGCCCTTCCCGTAGAACTCTCAAAGAGAGATTACCTCAACAACAGGTATACCAAGTAAAGGAATGGGAAGTGGAGAGCAGTGATGTGGACGATCCAACTGAGGGAACACCATACTCCTCAGATAATGACGATATTAACTCCAATGTAGATCAATGGAGACATTGCCTTGGGACGATTAGTTCAGCCGACAGCGCTTCCAGAGGAGCAACTCCTCAAGAACTGATAGATACTCCAGGCTGGTTAGGTGGATCCGACTCCTTAAGTAAAGAAGAAGAAGAATGGCCTCCTCATCTTACCACGGCGGAGCGTAGACAGGCCAAGGGAGCGGAGAAAGTAACACAACAACTCAATCGCCCAGCTAGTCGTTTATGTTTACTGGAAAGAGACCGAAAACTGTCCGGAAACTATGGAAGGCAAGATACTCTTCCTACGACCACTTCCCTAATCCGACAAATATCTAGGGACTCCATAACGTAATAACATATGGAGTGGGCATGTGACTATATCATTTTATATTTGTTTTTATTTTATATTTATGTATGTATTATTATGTAATTTTATTATAATCGTTTCCTTTAATTTTATTTAGTAGAATGTTATTTTAGTGATTATTTAGTAGATTAGTGCAATATATTAGTGTTTATTACGTACGTAATTACTTATAATATATTTAGTGTGACGGCGAGAAATAATTATTTTTTCTCTTTCCTTACTGTCCGTATCATATTATAAATACGTGACTACAGTAAGATGAAATGTCCGTACTTATTAAAGTACAATAAAGCTCCTACTATACTTAAGTATTATTGGTAGGCAGAGTATTAGGAATGCAAAGTTCAGATCCTCGTGTCTCGGCTAAACCAAGCTCTGGGTAGACCTTGGAAACGACTTGCCTCTTCACACTGACATTGCTTCGTGCGATATTGCTCTTCTACCTTATATTAAATAATACATATAGTAGCGTGATGTCCCTATAACAGTAGCGTAAAACGCAAATAAATCTGTTAAACCTTTTGACCATCTGTAATTCTAGTCGATCAAGATATCGCGGCACCCACCGATATACTTGAAAGACAAATTCTAGAATCAGTGGTTAACGTCCCCAGAAAAGTTCTGGAATAAATCGGTGCCCATCTTAAATATTAATTTAATATTTAGTAAAATCTGTAAAATTCAGATCCTTTAAATTTCTAGTCAATTAAGATATCACAGCACTTACCGATACTCTTAAAGGACAATTGTCATAGAATTAAGGATCCTATGCCCCCAGACCTGCTCTGGAATCAAATTGTGTCAATTTTAACATCAAATAATAAAATTCACGGGAATAAATTTAAATTCATATTTAAATGAATTTCATAAATTGTCATTTTGTGTAATTTATAACATTCCCAAAATTCCATTAATTAATAGATCACGGGAGCGGAGATTCATCCTATTGAGTGTATTAGAGTGCGAGAATCTCCAACATATAGTCAATAGCCGATAAAATTAATAAAATCATGTATAAAGAGGATATTGACAATTAAAGAATTACTATTAAATAGCATTCCAGATCTGTATGCATGAGAATTACCCTAATTCTACCGCTAGCTTTCCATAATGTCACCATAGCAACACCCACGCTAGAATTAGAAGCAAGTTAAAAGAACAATAGAAAGCTTGTCACATTGCATAGCATAGAGAATACATAGCACACTGTTAGTATCCAAAGATACACAGTAATAACGTGACATTCTGGAAGGCACTGACTAACGGACAAATGGCCTGTATGTGTACAATTGGTGACAGTTGTGTGGAATTTGTGCGTTTATAGGTGAATGTTACTGCTAAAGTATGTTTACAGTAGCTAGTCGCAATTGTGAAAGTAGCCCAACTCTCCTATAGAAAGAACCTAAAGTGGATTCAAGCCTTTGGGACGGACAGTGGAGTGACTTGTGCCGGTTATCGTTGTCGTGCTGTTGCTACATGTTGGCGTAAACACCGCGACGACGGTACATCGGCGCTGAGAATCCCACTGTCCGGGGGCGAAGAGAGGTAGGCAGCGACGCCCGCTCGCCTAAACATAAACTCATTACAATATTAATAAACTCAGATAGCAGATATGACGGAGTTGATAGAAGATGATCTTGGTATCAGGGAGCGATATACTCTACCTTTACAAGCATTTGTGGATAGCTTGATACGCGGTGAAACCGATCCAACCATTACGGAGGACGATGGTCGTTATATCGAACCGCCGATGTCCCAAGAGCAACTTACGCGTGAATTCGACTATCGAAATTCACCGCTCGCTATACGCATCGTAATAGTGCGTATATGGACTTCCTAACTACCGGCCATCCTATCGATTTACATGATACGGACGATGTAGACACCGAAAGGGAAATGGTTCTATTTAAATATCATACCCAGCGGAGTCGTAACAATAAACCGAGAATAGATCACGAAAATTCTATTCGTAACAGACTGGGAAGACGAACCAATATGCCTAGAATCTGAGGAGATTCAGCCTATCGCGCCCGGAACAGCGACAACGATTACATCCTAGAATGGTATCAAGGTCCACAGTGTCTCACTGCGTACAATTATCGCCATGCCAACTATGTTTCTCGGCAACGTTGTCGGTTATGCGCATCGAGAGACCATGTTACGCCCATGGACACAAACGTCCGCTGTTCCTATTTCCACGAACAACCGGCGATGGAAATTTATTGCGCGTATTGCAGACTCAATAACTTGCACATTTTTGCGGTTTGCCCTCAATTTATGACTCAATGTCACCATTGTCAACTAAAGGGACACGCCAGTTTCGATTGCCCTTTTAATCGCGATTTGGAAAGCGTAGATGAAATGATCACACTACGTTGCATCAGAGCTTGGGAAGTGAACGCTGATTTACATTGTGATTCGCGCCATCGCTATTATCCTGGACGCGCTTACGAAGGAATTTATGCGTTCCATCCTTATCTATTCGCTTCTGTCGAACAGAAATCACGCATATCGAGTTACGAACTACTGAAGCGCGTCGGAGAATGTATTTCAACCAAATTCGTACGCAAATTTCTCAGGAGTGTTAATCCTAGCGACCTTCATTCCTATAACTTAATCAATTATATCCGTCAGGATCCGGACTATGGAGACTTATTTGTTAACTCACACCCCGAGTTACAGGAAGTATATCGACGGCCTTACGAATACCGAGCCCGCGAACGCGAGTTGGAAAGAACCATTAAACCCCGGAGGTTTCTAACTGCCTATGGTCCACCCACGGCTCTCGTTCAGACCACTCGTAAAGGACCCGTAAGAGCGGCTGTCTTAAAACGAGCTCTCAAAGCCGTTAGACCCCTCTCCCCCGACGTTGATGTCAATCAACCCGGTACTTCGACTGGCGGATACACCGACCATAATCCTACACCCTCTGATGCAATCATATTGCACCCTTCACCCAGGAGTTATAGCCCTCCTTGTAAAGTGGCTCGCCCCAAAGAGAAAAGGACTCTGGCTAGCTTTAAAAAACTGCGTAAATGCCGTCCGCGCAAGAAAGACTAACTGTTTAGAGTATTTACGTATATTAGAAACTGTGATTTTGTATATTTTATAGACTCAAATCCCATTTTCTGGGAGCGGTGTAAAAGCTTCTGTGGGATATAACTGGCCCTTTTGCTTCGCAATCCAGTTTCCCCCCAGGCGCTGGAATACTCTAAAAGGCTCTCTAACTATATATATATTCCCCTCGCCCGCAAGGTACCGTTATAGGTGTTTTAACGGACATAAAAGTCATTCTTCTATATACGTGCTTTGGTGGACATGGTAAGGCAAAAAACCCGCAATGCACCAAATACCTTTACACAGCTTAGCCTTGATGATTCAGATTACGACATCTAACAGCTGGTTGCTGACATGGAAACGGCCATTGGACACATGGTTCTTTGTTTAGCTTAAGCCAATCAGAGCGATTTTTTCTGTCGATGTGGAGATATTCGGCCGATCATACTAGGAGTGTTCAGTCTTACTGTTTTTGTGATACTGTTGTGTTCCTTCTATCTAGGCCAGGAACACCGGCTCTAGAGTCAATTCGTTTCAGACTTTAGAAGAAACATTAGTAGGCTTAAGATTATAGAGCGTATAACTGTTATCGGTCCAGTCAAACAGTGTTACCATCTTAACCTACCGTCTTAATGCTATTTACTGTTGTGTTTTGGTTGAATATTATTATTTGGAGAACATCTATAAAGAACCCAAATTTCCCAATTTTCTTGATACACTACAGGTTAGAGAGACAGGCTACATATAGCGATTGCGACTTATATTATCGTGGTTTGTAGTGAGTTTAAGGCTATTTGATAAGCACTACATGAGTCCGTTGCTGTTCTCTTTATATATGATAAAATTCATTGACGGTCGGCAAATTAGTGAGCAGTATTGTGTGTTACCGGTAGTGTGCCTGATTGTGACTGATAACTAAGCATTTCCTAAAGAATGCGCCTCATACGTGAATCATAAGCCTTACCGACTTACCGTTGTGATTAGTATAAGTCATATCTCTGTTTACCTAGATAGAGCGCCACGTCCTAAAGGAACTGTTAATATTTCCCGAAAGTGAATAATATTAGTCAGAAATTATTTATTAACGATCAATCGAATAATACAGTAAGCTTACACTGCAATAATAATCTAAGCCCTCAGAATCCAGTCTCCCGGGTATATCCAGCGGGTGAATGGACGCGCACTAGGCTGGCTTCGGCTAATGTTGTGTTTATTGGTATTAAATATTTGTCAACTTCTAAAGTCTATTTGTAAACCAAAAGACATATAAATTTTGGCAGGTTAAACTGCTAAAGGTCTTCAAAAGCGCGTACAGATGCCATAAAGTCTCTACACAGACAGAAGGCTCCGGATCTAAAGAACATGAAGGCGGAACACTTGTATTATGGACTGTGCGAACCTTTACTTCAGGCTATAGCCTTCATCTTCAACACCATGAGAGTTACTGGAATCTGCCCAGACGACCTAGGGCTGGCGTTACTTATTCCAATACACAAAGGGAAAACGCTGGACAAATCAGTCGCTAAAAACTACAGGGGTGTAACTATAATTTCCATTATAGCAAAACTGTGGGAACTGGTGGGAGAAAGAACTCTTGAACTAAAAGAACTCTTGCCTAAATTAAAGACAGATGACCTCCAAATGGGGTTCAAAGAAAAATTAAGCACAGAAATAACTTACTTAGCAGTCATAAACATAATGCAATATTTCAACAAAAACCATTCGACAATGCATATCCTATCACTAGACCTGAGTAATGCATTTGATACTGTGGATCACAATAAGTTATCAAAAATATTAAAGGATGCGAATGTGGAACCAAACCTAATTAATCTACTTATGTCTTATTATGGCAGCTGCAAAGCTTTCCTCCGTATTGGGGGGATTCATTACAACGGTGCTATCGATATACAGCAAGGCGTCCGCCAAGGAGGTATTATATCACCTTTTCTATTCAATGTATATCTCACTCAACTATTTTCAGACATAATTGGCTCAAAATGTGGTGCTCATATTGGCAAACACTCCTTTAGCATAATCAGCTATGGGGACGATATAATTTTAATGGCAAACCTTAAATCGGACCTCGTGAAGATGGCGGCAATGTGCTATAATTTTTTCAAGGATCATAACCTAGTCCTCAATATAAAGAAAACGCATTACTTGGTAATTAATGAAAATGGCACCTCCGAGGAGGACAATAGTATATATATTGCCGAACAAGATATGACCTTCATTTCTAATACAAAGTGTACCTACCTTGTACTTCCTCTACCACCAACGAACGCTAACTTGACGGTACACTTCCAGAAGAAAACTATAATAAATTCCATAAGAATGGAAGCTGCATTGATAATGTACCGCTCCACGTCGTATCAAAAGTTTGGAATAGTATCTGTACTCCTTCCATACTATAAGGGTGTGAGTCACTGACGCGACTGTCATCACAGTTTGTCTCTCTGCAAATCCGGAAGGCTATACTCAGAATCATCCGGGTTTCGAACTATGTACCTGATCCTGTCTTAGTGAAACTGGTTAATTCTCTTGATCCCGATACAATGATACATTTACAAATGGCTACAACTTTATATACTGCAACAATAAGAAATTACTATACTTATTTAACTTTCTATTGGGCAATCACGTATCTGGGCAATGTAACATTACTATTTTCGAACAATATTCCGTAGCGGCCTGGCTGCACAACCTGCCAAACTTAGTCAACCTATCCGTATCTAGGTACAAAATGAAAATTTTTAAAAAGAAGGTACATGAAGTGTCGACTAATGAAATGTCAGTAAAAAAACTCGTATAGATTATTTTTCTCACAAAGCGTACTAAACGCAATGGTAGGTACCCACCAGGCACGCCACGCGGTGTTGCTGAATTTCTTTGGAATTGATGCCGCTGCCTAGTGGCTGTTCAGTGTTCATACTGGTTCATTGACCTATATCGCTGATGTGCTGATTTTTCTTCATCTTTTGGCTGAATCTGAGTTTATTGTGCACTGTAGCCATAGTTAATCATGTTCTATATAACTATTTTTATAGATAAACCTATTTTAGTATTAACTATTTACTTACTTTAATAAAAATAACGAGGCGCCTGTCTCTTTGGTGCTAGATCGCTTATTTTAATTATGCCTTTTCTTGGCAATTTTAATGATATTGAACGATGATGCGGTATCATAGGTTGCAAGCTGAGCCTGCTCTGACTAAAATACTATTGTTTATGAATTTTACGTGGACCATACCATGGACCAATTGCAGGAGACATCTACCTTCTCACCTGTGACACCTTCACATGTGCAATGTGGACAGGACAGTGCTGAAAGGCTATGCAACCAATACAGAACCAAACTGTTTGTATGTTTGTATGATGGATTGACTAAATTTCTAGCATCAATAAGCTAAACTTGGAACCACCAATATATACTATCAGCTGGCTATGATGCCGCTGCTGCTCAAATTTTGGCGCCCAAAAAAATATACAAAAAAAACATTAAAAAAAATTATTATACTTTGAAAAAATTTCCCGATTTTTTCCCGAATTCCCAAAGTTCCAGAATTTTACAAAAATATCAGAGTGTTTTATAATGGAGACCGCCGGGTAGTAACTAAATTTTGAAAAAAAAATAGAAGTTTTTTCCCAGAGAGGTCTGTTTTCGAGCAAAAGTCGGTACCCACTGGTACGGATTTGCCACATTACCTTTCGCTAGGGAGGGGGCAAGCCCCCCCCCCCCAAGATACCTGGGAAGGGGCAAATGCCCCCTTGCCCCCCCCCCCCCCCCCCTAGAACCGCCACTGTAGGCCTACTGCATTACCTACCGGTAGGCGGGGTATAGCTATTAATAACCAGTAGGGCCTAGCTATATTATTATAACATGGCTCCAAACGCCACCATAAATATAAGCTAACTTATTTATAACATATTTTATTTCATTTTTACATTTATTTATACAGCAACTAATTTAATTTGTGCAGTTTCTATCACTTATAATATTTATGCAATCATTTCGTAATGTTAAAATTTTGGAATAAAACTACATACATACTTGTTGCAAAGTACTTTACAGTGTTCTGATCCTCGTGGCTTTATTTTCACTCACTCACTAACGTTCGTTCGTGTACCAAAGCCACTCGGATCATCACACTGTAAAGTGCTACTTTACACACAAGTATGTAAATAGTTATTACTGTACATGTGCATGTGTACATTCCTCAGCATGTGAAAGTTAAATTATTTGCAGTTTAGAAAGGTGTTGTATTTATGGGTTAAAGTAACGCATTTAGGCTTGCTTATTTTAATAAATTTACACTTTACGCACAAATTTCGTCATATCTGGAATTCTGAGTCATTATATCGATATCATAAATTTTTATGGTTTTTCCGGTACTTTATTGCCAATTGCCATAAATAATGAACTAAGGGAGTTGACTGAGGAATAGCAGCTACACCTCAGTGATTATTAGGAAGGAGTTTTGTCAGATCCAGCAATGCAAAGCATCTTCATATAGTGTAAGCGTAGGCCTACCATATAGTCCAGTTTGTACTGTATGTGTATGGGTTGGGTTATACAATAAGTATAATGGAGTGTAGTAGTTCAGGTACCCTCCTTAACGCCCCCTCCTACTAATTTATTTTCAACACTATAATGTTTTTCAATATTTGTTGCAAATCGGGGTGCGGGTGGCTGTCGGCTGCCTTACCAGTTGAAACACGCAGCAACTTTCGATATATAGCCTGTCTACAGTATAAGTTGGTATTTGTACGTTATTTTGCGTGCGCCAATTCTCGGAATGCTTACTACAGTATCACACTTCAAAATTTTGGGATCGGTAGTTCAACGCCCCACCTGTTAGACACCCTTCTTTACTAAGCTCGTTTGAACAAACCTATTAAAATATAGCACCTCGCACCCCCTCTTCTTTTCTGAGGTTACTGTATATCAACTTTTCATATATCAAAGTTTTATGGACTTGACAGAGGAAGCTATAAACAGTAACATAAACACACAATAAGCAACATAAACTTTTGCGACCAAATAACTGTTTTCCCCGTTACAATTAACTGTAGATACTAACCCGTGACGGGTGATCGGATTGTTGTGTTTGTTGGGGTCTACCACCTCCAGCTCTCGGACCACCTCTACCAGTCGGCCCACCTCTCCTTCCCCCTATATCTGCCCCACCTCCACGCTTCATTGCCACCAAATGCTTCTTGGATTAATTCAACAGTTTCTTAATCACAAATCTATTCACCAAACTTGTTGGGTTACTGCAACACCGCAAATACCTCTAAATTTAGTAACGAGAATAAAACATTTAGTAACGAGAATAAAAAAATGTGGTAACGAGAATCAAAAAGAATACTGAATTATTTTAAGGAACGGTAAATAAAACTCCCAAAAGTTATAAAGTAAATTAATTCCTTGTTTCGCGTTCATGCGTCACCGTCACGTCTCTCCTAACTTGATTAACACCCGCTCTTGGGTTTCCATTAAAATGATTATAATAATTAATATAAATATTAAATAAAAATTTATTACCAAACAAACAGAGTTGGGTAATTTATAATAATTAATGACCT
This sequence comes from Nemertoderma westbladi, assembly GCA_032718475.1. Taxonomy (NCBI): domain Eukaryota; kingdom Metazoa; phylum Xenacoelomorpha; order Nemertodermatida; family Nemertodermatidae; genus Nemertoderma; species Nemertoderma westbladi. The sequence continues at coordinate 19,909 of JAUCBJ010004808.1, forward strand.
TCCATAATATAGTGTCATGAAAAAATAATATTAGTTTATTATAAATTATCGACCGCGATGGCTGCATGCGGTAATGGAACCTCGACACGCACACACGTACAGTAGTACCAAGAATAACTGTAAAATCTACCGTAACAATTGTCGCAATAAGTGAGGCGATATAATTTCTACATGTTTTGGAGCAGCATTTAATTAGCTCCGATTTCAGTGAAACATTAACCAATGGATCGTGGGATGAAGAATGCAACAGAACAGAGGAAGATCTCCAACCAATCCATATGTGTTAGTTAACCAGAGTCACCTTGCTAGGGGTTCCTTATAAATATATGGGATTTAGGTTGCAGTTCGCCTACTCCAGTGCTACCCCAAAATCTCCTATTGATCCTCACAACCTGGATATGGGGAACCGTTCGGGTTTGTTATGAAGGTTGCCATGGCTACTCGCAATTAAGAGCAACCTTGACAGCATAACCCACTCGGCCCCCGGGTAAGTCCAAGGTACAAGAAAGTTTATCTGAATCGGAATTAAAAAGCTTTCTGAAGGCTGCCTACCCCTACATGCAATTACTGCAAATCATACTGTAGTTTTTTTTAACAATGGAGAACATACATAATAATCACACATTCTTGATGGATAATTGAATTGCTATGCTCCTCTTATTCCACCATTATTGATGTGACTGCAGATTGTATTATACAGAGCGTACACGTTCGGGGGCTTTCACGCAACACGAGGCTCAGTTATGCGACACAAATTCAAATTGAGCAATTCTATTACAAAATCGGCATTTATAAGAAATTTAACAAAACCACCAATCAATCAAATAAAGTTCTTCCCCTTAAACCCCCCTTTTAAACCCTTCCAATGGTTCCCATTTATCGACCAGTTATTTGTGAAAAACTGTGTAGAGCTAGTCTGTAGCATTTAAAACCCCGTGCCCAAACAGTACTGCGTCGTCCAGGGATCGAACCTGGGTCCTCCTGAATGAAAGCCCAGAGTGTTACCACTTGACCTGAGAGGCTGCTTAGTCTATGAATTGAACATGAATATTTCTAATTATAGGCCTCCTCTAAAAGAATCTATTTGAGTATAAATATAACAAAAAAATTTTAACTAAAATGCATGACTTAGAGGAAGTATGGGAAGTTGGGGGAAAGTATCCTGTATATAATGAAAGGGGCGATAAAGACCCGGGGGCGATAAGTTCCTAAAAACTGAGAACAGGGCGGCGAGGAGTTCCCAACAAAATGCAATTTATAGGGGCGATAAAGTTCCAGGGGGGATAAGGTCCTGCTTCGCAGTATTGTCACGGACGGATTATGGATTTTCGGGCCCACTCAGTCCCAATTTAAGGGCCTTATCCTTATAAATGAAAACCATGGTAACTTGGAAAACGGAGCGGAAGGGTTTATTATGGAAGATCACCCATGATGGTGGTGAATATAGGCATTCCTTTAGGATACAGAGTGGAGGGGTTTACTGTGGAAGATCACCCATGGTGGTGAACAGCAGGCATTCCTTTGGGTAACAGAGTTGAGGGGTTTACTGTGGAAGATCACTGGCGGTGAATAGGCATTCCTTTAGGATACAGAGTGGAGGGGTTTACTGTGGAAGATCACACTTGACGGCGTACAGGCATTCACTAGCTTACTGAGCCTAAATGTTACTATTTTAATCAAAACGATTTATTTTAACGTATTTTTTGCACTACACCTTTGTACATATTATTCAAATTTTACCTATGCCAGTATATATATGTAGTTTAATTATTAATGACTTTAAAAAAATACTCTATTTTTCCCACTAAAACTGTGTACATAGTACAGTATGTGGCGTTAAAATATTAAATAGTAATTTATACAGTTCTTATTTCAAATAACATATTGTTTACATTTGTACTTAAGGCAATTCAATGTATGTCATGTGTCTCGTAATTTAACTGCAAAACTCTTAGGACACTAATAAACAATATTTGAAGTAGTTCCTCGCCCTGAGCACCGTCGTATGCATAATAAAGGAAGGATGAAATGATCTTTAGGTGCCGCTGTAATTATATTATAAATGCCAAATATTTCAACCCAAAATTGTAAATGTGGACAATTACAATTAAACAGGCCTTCTTCAGTGGCTCTGGTACCTAATGTACCTAACTACAGAAACTCTACAACACGACCGGACCGAGCAACAGCAGAACAAATAGTACCGGTATCGTATGAAGTACTGCACATACAGTATATGTTATGTCAGAACCAATTACTAATTACAAAGCTAGTGGACGTGTTATTAAATGCTAACTACTGTATAAATATCAAAGATCAACCGGGGTTGCTAGCTAGAATGTTGTGTACGTGTGTATTGGAAAATAAAAGAAATGCTAACTACTGTATAAATATATGAAGGAATTGCTAACTACTGTATAAATTGCACCAAGTTTAGTTTACCATCCTTTGTCGTGGGGCCTACTGTACTGGCGATTAAGTGTAGGTTTTTCCCGTCTGATTAGATATTTTTCCCTGATTTTCCGGTCCGCCCAGTCCCTGCATCTATATCTTAAAACAATTCTGAAAGGTCCCTGGTAGTTCTTGCACCCTGGATGTTTATCTAGGAAGTGTTCCCCTATCGCCTCCTTCCGGTTGCCATTCCGTACTGAGTTGCGGTGTTTCATCATGCGGTCCCTAATCCGCCCCATGCTCTCCCCTATGTAATTTTCCTTAATTCCTCTACTCTCACATATCGTACATATTATTTCGTACACTACATTGCGTACTGTACAATTCTTGATGCCGTACCGGCAACAGTAACACTCCACGCTCGGGGGGGAAGGGCACTTGTCGTAAGTGAGGCTAGCCCTAACTAGAATTTCTTTCAGTTTAGGGCCGGGGGTGGTCACTAATCTAATGTGGGGGCGTAGTGGGGAGGTGCGAATAATACCCTGGATATGCCGTCGTAGTTGTTCACCAACGAATGGTATGATTAATGGGACCGGGGAATGGTTAGAGCCTGTGTGTATGGATCTGGGCACTGGGGTGCCGGATTCTATGTTGTGGATAAGTTTATTAATAGTATGCGCCGGGTAGTCGTTTTGTAGTAGTATGTTACGTACTTTGTGTAGGCTGCGCGTGCGTCCCCCCATAGTTGAACTATTCCTAAAAGCCCTTTGTATAAATGCCCTAGCAGTGCTGATAATGCAAGACCGTGAGTGGCTACTGTGGAAATTGAGCATAATGCCAACATTACTGGGTTTTATATAAAGTTCGAAGTCTATGCGTCCAGATGAATTAACCGTAGTTAAGACATCTAAGAATGGGATACATGAATATGATTGTTCCATAGTGTACTTAAGTGAGTCATGGCATGTATTTAAATATGTGAGGAATTTCTCGAGTTCTTCCTCCCCATGTTGCCATACTGACCACCCATCGTCTAAATATCTAAACCAGCAGAAGACCGACAGTGGATAGTTATCTAAGTAACTACTTTCCTTCACATGTATATAAATAATGGCGAAAGGCGCCGCTGATCTATCCCCCATACCCAGCCCATCGTTCTGTTTATAAAATTGCCCATTGAATCGGAAAAATGAAAATTCCATATATGTCTGTAGAAGTCCATAAAAGTCTGTGATATCCAGCCCATACATATTAATGTCCGCCTTATGTTCGTTCACAAACCCTGTTACCACCTCTATTCCCTCCCTCACTGGTATATTAGTGTACATCGATTTAATGTCTAAACTAAAAAGAATATCCCCCGGTTCTAGTGGTTGTATATTATTCACACGTTCCATAAAGTCTGTCGTGTTTTTAAGGCGTTCTGGAACGAACTGTGCAGCTTGTGACAGGATCCTGCTGGTTAACCATGCCGGTTTCTCCCCCGCTGATCCCGATCTAGACGATATAGGTCTCATTGGAGCTCCAGTCTTATGGGTTTTCGGTGTACCATATAGTTCCGGAGTCCTGGGGTGAACGCTCCTAAGCGTCGACCCTATTGTGTGAAGTTCTTTCCGACTAAAAATACTCTTAATACCCCCATTAATGTGCGACGTTACTTTATGGTTGGGGTTATTCGGAAGTTCCGTATAGGCGTGGGTGTCCGTAATGATGTCATTCGTCATCTTCTCAATGTAGCCGGCCCTGTCCATCACTGCAAATCCCCCGCTTTTATCAGTCTTTTTAATAATAATGTCTTTGGATTTAGATAGTTCCTTAAGTGCTTTACGTTCTAGTGTAGGAATGGCAACCGGAAGGAGGCGATAGGGGAACACTTCCTAGATAAACATCCAGGGTGCAAGAACTACCAGGGACCTTTCAGAATTGTTTTAAGATATAGATGCAGGGACTGGGCGGACCGGAAAATCAGGGAAAAATATCTAATCAGACGGGAAAAACCTACACTTAATCGCCAGTACAGTAGGCCCCACGACAAAGGATGGTAAACTAAACTTGGTGCAATTTATACAGTAGTTAGCAATTCCTTCATATATTTATACAGTAGTTAGCATTTCTTATTTTCCAATACACACGTACACAAAATTCTAGCTAGCAACCCCGGTTGATCTTTGATATTTATACAGTAGTTAGCATTTAATAACACGTCCACTAGCTTTGTAATTAGTAATTGGTTCTGACATAACATATACTGTATGTGCAGTACTTCATACGATACCGGTACTATTTGTTCTGCTGTTGCTCGGTCCGGTCGTGTTGTAGGGTTTCTGTAGTTAGGTACATTAGGTACCAGAGCCACTGAAGAAGGCCTGTTTAATTGTAATTGTCCACATTTACAATTTTGGGTTGAAATATTTGGCATTTAGAATATAATTACAGCGGCACCTAAAGATCATTTCATCCTTCCTTTACTAATAAACAATACAAATACCATTGCCAACGTTTCTCCCATTCAAAATTCATATTTGTCACAGTGCCGATAAGTTACCAGGGGCGATAAAGACCCGGGAGTGATAAGTTCCCAAGGGACGATAAGGACCAGGGGCGATAAAGGCGCAAGGAGCGATAAGGCTCTACAATCGGTGATTTTCCACATTAAACCCTCCCACTCTGTTTTCCAAGTTATCATAGTTCTCATTTATCGACCAGTAAAGGGTGAAAACCTGTGTAGAACTAGTCTGTAACATTTAAAGCCCCCTGGCCAAACAGTACTGCGTCGCCCAGGGATCGAATCGAACCTGGAGTCTCCTGAATGAAAGCCCAGTTTGTTAACACTATAATAATCAATCAATCAAAATAAATCAAGCGGCTGCTTAGTCTATGAATAATAATAATAATGATAATAAATGGATTTACAGCTCCACGGTCGAGCCGGGCGCTGAAGGGTGTGAACCATAGAGTGAGAGACAGACAGTGGGTAAGTGCACGAAAAATATAGTAATACAATTAAGGATGATCCTTGACAGTTCAGTAGTAGCTATATGTGTTAATACAGAGGCTGCAGGAACATGCCAGGTGCCATGTGCACAGGTTATCATCAATATACCTGTGCACAAAATTCTCCCAGTGCTGTAGATCGCTGCGAGCCGCTGCTTTACACCTGCTGGACTTAATAGATCTGCGGAAGGTGAAAGTCTGTTGGCCAGCCACTGCGAGCGGAACCAGAAGTTCCGGCGCGAGCTAGCCTTGGTTAGCCACGGGAGGTCGAAAAGTCTGTTAGATCTGGTTGGGCGGTTAGCAGGTGGCGTATGAAAGTTGACGATTGGACGCCAATCCAAATCGAACCGATCATTGATGATGGCAGCAAGCAAGAGGAGATCGTGCAGTTCCAGGTAAAGGTTGAGGGGAAGAAGTTTAAGTTGGAGGAGTCTGTCTTTATAGGGGCGGTCCGACGACGTCACCCAGCGCGTGGCCCGGTGTTGTAGCTGCTCGATGAGTTTCATATCGCCGCGGATGGCGAACCAGCACTGGGATGCGTAGGCGACGTGCAGCGCTTCAGCTGGAACAAGGCCCGCGTCGCCTTGGCAACCCGCTCGGAGATGTGCGCCGACCAGGAGAGGTCAGTCGACACAATCCGTCCGCGGTCCTTCTCGGAGGTGGCTCGGGCGATTGTGAACCTGGAGACAGTTTGGTCGGGCGGGCTGTCGCGGAAGACGAGATGGCGGCACTTGTCCTTGGAGAAGGACATGGCGTTGTTAACAGCCCAGTCGGATAGACGGTCGAGGTCCGCTTGGAGAGGAGTTTGGTCGGAAACCATTGAAAGGGCCTTCATATCGTCAGCGAAGAGAAAAGGGATTGAGTGTACAAAGCATGTTGGAGTGTCATTGTGGTTGAGGAAGATGATGACGGCCAGCAGGGCACCCTGGGGAACGCCGCTGCCGACCGGAAGCGGACAGGAGGTGGAGTTTCCGAACCTCGTCATCTGTTGGCGATTCGAAAGGTAGGACTTAATAAATAGAAGCATATTTCCTCTAACACCAATGTCCGACAGTTTTTGAAGTGTGATGTTGTGGTCCACTTTATCGAAAGCCTTAGAAAAATCTAAATAGATTGTCTCAATGGTTAATGATTTCTAAGTTGTTTTCTGTACCTTTGTAGACTGCATCTAAGAATTGAAGCAGTTGTACAGTAGTAGATTTTCGTTGGAGAAAACCGTACTGGGAGCAGTGCAGGCGAGGGGCTAGATGCTGGTAAAGTGGACGAAACACGAGGGATTCGAAGACCTTGGAGATAATGCAGAGGAGGGACACTGGTCTGTGGTTGTCTGTGTACATTTTACTTAGTTTTTTATGGAGGGGAGACAGTAGAGCGCACTTCCAAAAGTCCGGGAATGTGTTTGTGGCTTTTAGGATGCTGAAAAGAACGTTCAAAGATGGGGCAATGTCTGTTCCGAGAGACTTGAGGAAAGCTGGTGGAATATAGTCGAGTCCTCGAGATTTGTTGGTCTTTAATTTCGCGAGAACCTCAGAGATCGACTCACAGGAGACATTGTAATCGTCTACGCAACCGGGGAAGCTAGAGTGGTCGAGGTGACTGGGTTCGCTTGGTGGGTTGAAGACGGACTGGAAGTACCTGTTAACAGGTCCGCCTTTTCGGGTTTGGTGGAAGCAGTTTCGTTGCCCCATTTTTGGCGGGATGTTGTTGGTTTTTCTTATTGATTTCAAATACTTGAAAATCATATCGAAATGGGAGTTTTCAAAGGTTAATTTTTCATATTCAGACTGCTCCTGGTGTAGTTGGAGGTTGTGTCACGGCTGTAGCATGCCCATCAAACCCCGATTCCAATCTGCAATCATTTATTATAGGCCTACATTGCTTTCACCAAGAGGAAACATTCAAAGCATTGCTTAAGCCCAATCAGTCGAGGGAATCCCAGATAATAAACTAGCCAATAGCTGATTGGCCTTGCAATGCACTGAATTCACCTCTATTATCACTCACGTAGATTAGGTTGACAATGTATATATATTAGGTGGAGGGTCCATTTTAGCTTTAGGCCACATAATTATTAGTTGTGAAGATTAGTTATTGCTCACTGTTTTATACGCTGCCAAGAATCAATTTGTATTGTTATAGATATACTGTGAATAAACATGAAAGCTTCTTTTATACTTTATGTTTTCTATTATCAAAGTTGAAGCTATCTGCGGTGTCCCTGTTTCAGGCCTGCAGATAGCTTGGTAACAATACGCGATGACGCTGCGTCATATTACAGTTACCAAAAAAACCCACGACTTGGCCTCAGTCGTCACAGTATAAAACATTGTGTCAGACAAAATAATTTTTGAATACAAAATTATCATTTAATTATTAATAAATTTTAAATTGAGCAGCTAATCTAGTTTAAACGATTGGTTTCTCCAACAACATTTAACTCTTATCTTCAATTTAATTAATCAAATTTATGTAAATTTAAATTGCGTTTAAATTTTAATTTACAACCTAGCGTATAGAACTGTGCCATTATTGTACAGTAGTTTAGATCTATACCATTTATTTACTGAAGAAGTATGGATGATCGTGATCCCTTATACAGTTTCAGTGAGGGGGAAACAGCTGAAGAAGAAGTCTCAGAGTTCCTCGAGGATTCTAACTTAAATGAAACGGTAAGTGGCTCTGTAGATTTATCTTTGATTAGTCCCAATAGCCGTCGGAGGGCCCCTGACTCTATTGGTACTAACCAAAGGGACGCAGTACCGCAAATCGCGCTGTCTTCCAGCAGTACCAGCTTCAAACGAATATTAGGAGGACATAAATCAGCATTTACAAAAAATTATAATATTTTTCTAGCTGGTAGATCGAAATTTAGTAAAGAAGAGCTAAATAAGTTATATTGTGAGTGTACACAACAAAAATTAGAGATACAGGAAATTTATTCCACAGTCCTCCAATATTTGAGGCAGCAACACGCACGCGAGGAAGCTGATAAGGTATTTAACGAATCAGTTTCGCTCATAGCTTCTATGGAAAACAAGATAGCCTCAATGCGTGACGCCATAGGTAGTTATGATACGCCAGTGACTTCACGTGTTGACCAAAGGCATCCAAATGTAATTAATCAACCAGCGCAATTAACTGGTGTTGGTTCTGGGGATGAATTTTTAACTCCTCCCCCTGTCACTAGAGGTACAGTTACATTTCGAGCGGAAAATTTACCGATTGTACCCCTTTCTGGTAACTCAAACGGAGGATCTTCTTTGTCCTCTAAGGATACCAGAATCTCTAGAACCTCTCAATTATCAGCTGCTAAACGCCGAACTTTAC
>JAUCBJ010004809.1:0-12659 GCA_032718475.1 Nemertoderma westbladi
AGCTGGTGGGTAACTACTGTATAAACAAAAAAAATTATTGCGTAATAATCACTAATGCTCGTATACACGTAGCTAGAACGTGACGGAATCTCATGTATCATACTGCTTGGTTGGTTGATTTGGCGACAGCAGTTGTGGAGTTGGCAATCAATATAATATATGCATGATGCGTGTAGTTGGTGGCCACGTTGTCAGCATATACAGTATACAGTGGTTGGTTGCGTGGCCGTGGTGGTAACGTGGTGAAAAGGTGAATAACCGTAGGGTTAGGCAAACATCGCTGTTGGTTGAGTGGTTGGGTGGGTAACAGCTGTGGATTGAGTAGCGATGGGATGGGGGGCTAGCCATGTATTGTGAGGTTAGGCTATGTGAAGATGAATATGCAATGGTTGGTGAAAAATAGCGATTTGAAAAATAATAGAAGTTACCTGATGCTAAGTGTAGACACCCGAACACCTGTAAAATAAAGGTTGGTGATTGGATGCAGTACTAGCGTCGGGGGACTAATAACGCCTCTAGCGGAATAAGCGGGAACTTGAGAAGTTACCATGGTTACGGATGAAATGCTGACATCTGATTGGTTGAAATAATAACGACCACCGCAAAAGGTTGAAATGGTTGCTTCTGATTGGCTGCAGTACCAGAAATGGATGGTAATGATGGACTACGGGTGACCTTGGTGCAGTGTCATAGTATTGTATACTACTACCGGTACCGTACGGTATACATACAGTATGCGTTCAGGTAATGTATTAATTAGTTACGGTATACACCTATACTATATACCAGTATACATTCAATTAATCGTATTAATTTAAAGTTATGGTACATTCTATATGAAAATACAATGTGTATTCAACATTAAGAGTGCATGTAACAAAATGTTTGTCTTTACTTGTAGTAGGAGGCAAATCAACTGCAATAACTAGTTTTAATTTTTCTGAAATGTTACTGTTTCCTCAACGTTAAAATTCAACGACAATGAACATAATTGTATTTGTGTTAAATATTATACGTTGAAACAATGTTACCAATTCAAGTTAGAATACTGTTACTTTATTTCATGGCGTATTTCAATCCGACTTAAAAATAAAAAAGAGGGGCTTAAAAAATATTCATATATATTTATTAATATTTGTAATTGTTGAATTTTAGCTCTGGGTAAGAAGCTTCTTAGCAAATTAGAGTGTCTTCAGCAGGAGCTGAAAAGGCAAGGGGAGCGACAAGTCGAACTTGGTATTAAAATTGAGAGAATCATAGACGGCGACTCCTCTGCAGCAGAATCAGGCTATATCCCAAAGTTCCCCATGAGCCGTATTGAAGAGGTCAATGAGCTGGAAGAACAATTACATGATGACGACAAGTTCAAATCAAACTTGGTAAGTCATATTAAAGTTTTTATTAATCCCCCGGTTGTACCGCTGTAATAGGCTGCATTGTAATAACGGTAGTCCTGTTTTTATTTGAATTATTTCATTTGTTTAACTTGTTTTCTTGAATTTAAACGTCCAGGCTCTTAGTCGAAGAAATACGGTAGTTAAGCTCGATGGTTACATCAACTCCATAGTTCTCAGTCTCACTAACTATTACTTATACAAACTTATAAACTTAATTTTCTTACTTTTATTTTTTACCAGATTAAATCTCTTAGCAATATCAGTGGAGCGAATGCTAAGGATACCACGCGTCGGATGATGAAACATTTGTTCGACAACACCTTAGCTAAGAAATTCAACTGGGCTGGCAAGGGGGAAAAGAGAGCATTTTCGGCTCTCACGCTGAAAGACGTAATCAATAGTTAGTAAATTGCTTTATTTGAAATATCTGAACTTGGGGGTGAGTTGTCAGTGGACGGTTATAATGATACCACGGCCATATTCAAAAAGTCTGCATGTGAAGAGAATCCATAATTAATACGTTTCAGTTTCAGAAATAATAAATATTTCTTATTCGTATTTTTCTTTGAAAAAGTATAATTTGTTTCTTTGAAAAAGTATAATTTGTTCAATCTTTCATAATTATGGCTAATAGTTCAAAAATTACGTCACAACCAATAGGGAGAGGGGGGGGTTAATTAGTTTGGAATATAATAAAACGGCAATGAATAAGGTAAAGCAGCCATAATATATTCTATAAAAATGTAGTCTACCGGTAGTGTCATTGAATTTTTTTAAAAGGTCAGGGAAATGTCAGGAAAAATTGAAACTAAATTTTAGTGGCAACCCATGGCCTTCTAAACAACAGGCCTGGCAACCATGCAGGGCTAGAAGAAAACTGGAGGCCTACTTGTTTGCTGTAATTAATAGTTGCTACTGTGCGGTTTTTGCGGTTGGTTCATAATATAATGCATTTTATGCATGTAGGACCTGGTGATGAAGGTTATATTGTTGCGCTTTTCGGTTATATACCACAATTAGAATTTTCATTATCATTTATAACATAATTTCTAGAAACTTCTTCACGGTAATTCTTTTTTTAATTAAAAACAATATATAACATTTAACACTTATAACATATAACATATAACAGTTAGTGACACAGCACTTGAGAGGCATTCTAGCATAATTATCAACAATATTAATAATATTTAAGACATAACATACGTCCAGTTCATCGTATCTGTCCACTGTAAGACTCTTACACTAGTAAAAGCAGGCTGCATTCTAAATTTCATTATTAGCCTATGTGATGTGACAGTCAATTCAATTAAATTCCGGGAGAGGGTCCGGTCTTATATTTCTTAAAGATTATATAAATGATAAATTGTTATATATAGCACAGCACAATAATTGACAATAAAATAAACAAAAAATTAATTGCATGAGACTAGAACATCAAACAGTCAAACATGGCCTTCTAAATAAATAATATATAAAATATAAAATAATACCGGCAGACCGGTACCGGTGGAATACAATTTTTAACATAATAATAAACTCATATTTAAAATAAACTCATATGCCTATTTAAAAATGAATACAACTGTCCTAGTCATACATACCACCACCCACCCAGTACCAGTTATCGCATACCGGTCTTCGTTAAGATAAAGGATTACCTCTGACCTCGGTTCTCGGCCTGTTGGTGGCCGGCAGCAGTCACCATCTAGTTGGCTATAGAGGCCTATTGTATTACTGAACGAACACCATACTGGCGAATGTTTTGGCGGCTACACTGAACACCAACACACGATTATCTTCCCAGGTCTGCCGCACTGCCGGGGCCGGCCCCGCTGGTAACTGTACCTGGTATTCTCTGGTACCGTCTGCCGGTACGGTCACAGTAGCTGCGGGTCGGGTACCAATTCTCGCAAAGGTACCGGTAAATCGTCCTCTGACACCACGTAGGAGTACGACTGTAGGCCTACCGTACTTGGCGAACAAAGTGTCTTGAAATAGCAAGCAATAGACTAGGCCTACTCAAAAGCAATAACACTAATTAATTACTCTAATTTACCATACAGCCATACTGATGTACTGTTAACTAACTGCAGTACTGCAGCACCGTTTAATAGCCTACTGCTGTACTGTAATACTACTGTTCTGGTATGGCACTACTGCAGATACCTGGTTGGCATTCTAGGCCTCCAGTCATTCAGCTTCACTGCACGGTTGCCAGGCCTGTTGTTTAGAAGGCCATGTGGCAACCCTAAAACATGTTTAATTATAGAAACTAAACTAAATAAATGAAAAACTAATATTTGATTAAACATGTAAGTAATTTATTAATATTGATTGACCATTACTTATCATTTACAGAGTCTGTGAGACGGAATAAAGCATTGGTGTCAGTGTCTGATGCTGATGTGGGAAATGTTGTGAAGGACTGGTTAAAGTTTGCTGATGCGAGAATGTCTCGTAAGAAGAGGTCACTCGGCGTCACTGAAGAGTAAAGATAGACTAAAGAATAATACATTCTCGTGACTAACATATTAATATGGCATATATATACATTTCGCAGTTGTACTGCTAATCTTTGATTGCGTAATCGTGTGGCCTTCCGGCCGACTGCAACAGACCATGCACTGAAAGGCAGATGCGGGTTAATTAATTAGAACTTAATTACAACAATATTTTTTAGTTAGTCATAACTAACATGTATATATGTATAATATATATATATAATAGTATAGTATAGTATATAATACAATGCATGTATAATATAGTATATGTATGTATATGTAGTATAGACTATACATATATGTATATATTAAACATATATATATATATAATAGGGCATATATATCTTTCGCAGTTGTACTGCTTATGTTTTTTGATCTACCTCAATTTGATGTTTTAATCACCTTTTTGAAAGTGACCTTTTTTTTAAGATTACATATTTTTATAGTGATATTTTAGTTAACTTCAAAAAAAAATATTTTATTATAATTCGGCAAGCCCGTACAATATAATTTTATGTCAAAGTTCACTAGTTTATATAGAGAGTGAAGTTGATTCTCACGATGGGGATTCATTTGCAATTACGGCAGGATCTGAAATAGTTAATAATACTAGAACTTTCGACTTTTGTAACTTTGAAGTTGATTTAGGTAAATTCGATGATTCAGATTATGATTCCGATGCTATAATAGATGAATCTGAAGTTACCAATGATTCAGACGGCTTTAATGATGGTAATTCTCTGCGTGATTTTTTATCAGAGTGGGCGATTTCTTACTCTATTCCTCAAACTGCACTTAGAGCCCTATTAGATGGCTTGCGGTCTTCCCCTCAGGTTACTAATGAAAGTTTGCCAAAAGATCCCAGGACTCTTCTACGGACTCCTAGGAGTGAATCATTGTGTTTAAACTTGTGCTTAAATAAATCTGGGGGTTTGTACTACTATTTTGGAATTGAAAATAGCATAAATTATATTCTCAACAGTAGTAATGAATGGAAGAAATTTGTATCACTTTCAATAGATTCTGCGAATAATTTATCTATACAAATAAATGTGGATGGTCTCTCGGTATACAAGAGTTGTAATTCACAGTTATGGCCACTTCTAAGTAGAATAGTCTTTCCTTGTAAAACTGAACCATTTATAATAGCTTTGTATTACGGTAATTCAAAACCAACAGATCTAGAGTTTTTGCATGATTTTTGTACTGAGTATAAGAGACTTCAAACGTGTGGAATTTCAATTAATGGATTACAGTGCAATTGTACTATTACCATAACTGCCGTAGTTTGCGATGCTCCTGCGCGATCCTTTCTTAAATGCGTTAAAGGTCCTGGCGGGTACTTTGGTTGTGATCGATGCACAGTAGAGGGTGTTTGGGAAGATAAGGTTGTTTATCCCGATTTGGATGCGAGTTCTAGAACTGCTGAGGATTTTGCTTCACAAACAGATGAAGACCATCATCGTGGAACATCCCCTTTATCTGATCTAAAAATAGATATGGTTCACCAGTTTCCCTTAGATTACATGCACCTTATTTGCTTAGGGGTAATGCGATGTTTAATATTTCTTTGGGTTAAAGGTCCACCTCAGTGTCGGCTCGGTAAGTGTACTTACTAATCAATTGTCAAATATTCTACTTTCTTATAAGAGTAAATATGTAGAAAATATGTGAATAAAGTAATATAATATATGAAAATAAGTAAATATGTGTAAATAAGTGTAAATAATTTCTAACGCGCGTGTGTCTTGATTCTAACAGTCAAAATCAGTTTTAATCCTTCACATATATAATTACTGGGTCCGATGTGCATTTTACAAATATTCTAATTTTATAACTTGTAGGTCCAATACTCACGAATGATAAGGCTCCTTCCCCTTTTGTGTATTTCCAGGACTTAAATTCAGGCATAAGGTTAATACTACGCCCAGAATTCGGCAATTTAATTTACCAGGTCCCTAATACTAAGAAGAAATGTGTTAGTTAACTACAGTAGGCGTACTGTTACAAATAGCTAGCCTGGTGTTCTTATCTAGAATTTTGGTTGCCTAGGTGGGCACGGCAACTTCCTATCAGAATGTCGGCGGGGACACGGTAGATGTTAGTATCCCTAATAGCCTCAATTTATTTGCGCCTAGTAATAAACTGCCCTACCGACTGAACGGTACAATCTCAATTCAGGTAAAACACAGTAACCCTTCCTGGCCTACAAGTTCTAATGCAAATGGACACCGTTGTACTACAAACAAGCCACCGACGCACCTATACTTAGCAAATGAGTTAGGCGTACAGTTTGCTGCACCCTACCAATGTGTATGCCTTGTACTGATGTGCCTGCGTCCTATCTGTGTACTAGTATCTCTCTGTCTGCTCTCCCCCCGTAGGAATGTGAAGGTCCACTGCGGGTTTTTCTGAATTAAGACAGTACAGTCCCTAGATGTAATTTTTATCGCACAGCGTGTCACTACCTCTACCTTCGATCTTAGGTCTTACACTTAGGTAACGAGGCATCGAACGCTGTCTAACCTTTCAGGCGATGGGCGAATAACTAAGAATGGATATTGTGGGTTGTCTCCTTTTACATTCCTCCGATGTTCCCGTCCATTGCCGCGGTCCGCTGTCTAGCCAGCCATCTGTCCCTCAGTTGGGTTCACCGTGGTGAAGCATAGTAAAAAACAGATGTAACAAGTATTTTCTAACTTTATTACAGAATTAAACAATAACTATTATACAATAAATCGAATGTAACAAGTGAATGAAGAGAGATATATACTAACTATGTAGAAGCAACTACTTGAAGTGATAACTAATGAACAAATCGCACCTTTTATAGCAAATTAGTGCTGCTAACAATCTATATAGATCTCGATTGAGTTCTACTAGGTTTTTAAAGAAAATCATTGGTCCAGCAAACATGTATCTTGCACGACATTGGTTTTATCTAATAACTGCAATCTTATTGGTTAATCTACCTTAGCAAATGTAATTTAATTCGTAGCGGTTAATTTAAATGAGTTGAAACTTCGCACAAAAAATAATTCACACTTACTAGGATTCGAACTCGATACCTACTACACGAATTTCCAACGCTTAACCGACTGAGCTACTGAACCACTTGAACAATGTTATACAAATAGATATGGTAAATGCAAATGAGGACTTAATGTAATCTTTATAGCAAAGTTAATTCGAACAGAATAAAATTTTGAAAATCCACGGCATTTATGAGAATATAATTCTATACATGTCCTTAGATCATTATAATGATGATGGGGTGATGATAACTCCACCTACTGGCTCCAGAAGTCGAGGAAATCCTGCCAAGTACCTAACTGATCTAGACTTTGCTGATGACTTAGGAGTACTCTCAGAATCATTAGAGGGAGCCCAACGGCTCCTCAGCTCATTAGAACATGCTGCTTCTAGTGTTGGTATTTTTATTAACTCCAGAAAGACCAAAATTCGTCGAAATTTCGTGTTTTTAATAAAATTCAATATTATCAAAAATAAAACTTAATGTAACTTTGGTGTACATAATCCCCAGGATTTCAAACTCACATCAAATTATAATATAGGAGTAGTATTGTTTGCTACTGAAAGCCCGAAGAACAACAATTTTTAAAACCAATTTTATTTTTTACTTTAATTTGGTCATATTTTATATTTTCCAATAATATACCCCAATTTAATAGTTAATTTTATTCACTTCAGAATTAGATAATTAACCAAGCATTGCGGCAACTTTATACATACACTATTTATAAACCAGATTATACTTATTATAAACATCAATTATCAATATTAGAGTTTTTATAATTAATTTAATTTAGCAAAAATGTCAAAAAGTCGTTTTTTAAAAGTGCCTGTACAAATGAATTTTTAATTAATATTTGGTATGTAAGTTCATTGTAGATAATTAAATCGATGTAGAAAGTGTGAATAGATAACGGGCTTTAGCGTTGATTTAATTTACATTCAAAGTTCAGTGCCAGGCGGCATTTCTTCAAACAAACCGCCCATTGATTGACAGCCGACTAGTAGTGCCTCTCTGCTGGAGATCGCTAACTCCAGCTCTGCTTTAGGCTTTTAGCGGTAGTCCAGTTAGTTAGACTTGGTTTCTCTGTTCAGAGTTCGGCTCCCAGCAACTTGATTCACTCGGATTAAACTTTCGGTTCTACTTAAATTCTCAAGTTCGTTATGTTAACATAGATTATGATTTGGAAATAAATAATTTAGTTACTTTTTTAACATAAATTTAAACTTGTAATACAATAAGTCTAATAAGATAAATAATAAGTAATAATAGGGTGTAAACGTTAAGCAGACAGTGATGCAGACAGTGGTGCAGACAGTGGTGCAGACACTCGTGCAGACAGTGATGCAGACAGTGGTGCAGACAGTGGTGCAGACACCTGGTCCAGACACTGGTGCAGACAATGGTGCAGACACCTGGTGCAGACACTGGTGCAAACCAGACATGGTACAGTCTAATTATATCGCCCAACGGTGCCTCATCGCATGTTTAAACTGTGAGTTAACAGTGACACGTTAATCTAACCAAAACAATAAACGAAACTCAATAGAACAGGTTCCAGTTTAATTTTTAGAAGTATTCAGTCTAATTTCGTATAATTTTTACTGCGTCGAAGCATTTAAATCAAAAGTGAAAGATATAGCGAAGATGACATGTAAAATCATGTTAACAAAATTAAATATTTCATAACAACAAATATAAACAGAGAGACTGGCACATGGAATTATATGGAATATCAAATAATGAACACTGAAGTAATCTATAAGTAGTCTGTAAAATACAGAAATACGTAAAATAATGAGTAACAAAGGTCTCACTCAGGTCTCATTCCTAAAACTGCGAACCAAAACAAAACTGGCCCCTATTTCCAATTGCTTTTGGTTCAGTTATTTTTTTAATGATGTCCTCATGGGGATATTGATGTATGTCCTCGTGTACTGGCCACGTGTAGTTCCCCCATTCTCTATAGAGGTGCATGGCTTTCACAGTAATATACCCTGATTCACCCTTTGGATCAGCAACGATAACTCCAGGGAATTAGTACATACTATATAGTAAGTACTACATACTACTACTACTACTACTACTACTAGTACTATATAGTACCCACTACATAGTAAGTAAAGCGACCAGTCGCTTGCAAAATATTGCCTCCTATATCACCATTGAAACGCAGCCTATAGATCTACATTGAGGCGCCAACCCTCCGGTCCAAAACGGGACACACAAACTCCTGACTAGATTCTAAGTGGAGTTTGTGTTATCACTAGTCCAATGCAGTGCCAAAAAGTCTGCCAAGATTGGAAAGACTAATTTGCTATCAGCTTGTCGCAGTCCAGTGCCCAATACGAACCTGAGAATTTAAGTAGATCCAAAGTTTAATCCGAGTGACTCAAGTTGCTGGGAGCCGAACTCTGAACAAAGAAACCAAGTCTAACTAACTGGACTGCCGCTAAAAGCCTAAAGCAGAGCTGGAGCAGCGATCTCCAGCAGAGAGGCTACTAGTTTGCTGTCAATCAATGGGCGGTTTGTTTGAAGAAATGCCGCCCCGCACTAAACTTTGAATGTAAATTAAATCAACGCTAAAGCCCGTTATCTATTCACACTCTCTACATCGATCTATTTATCTACAATGAACTTACATACCCAATATTAATTAAAAATTCTTTTAGTTTTTCACTTCTTGAAAAACTACCATATAGGCCCGTTGCCATGGCTCCCAGTGAACCTAAATAAATTTTGAGAGTTGATTAATTTGATTAATTGATTCATTTATGAATTCCTTCAAACAGTTCTAAAAAACGAAACTTTTGCACGAATTCGAAATGACTGCGTGTCTTTTTCCCCCACTAATACAAGACAGCTTAGCGAATTTAATTCATTAATCTATTCTAAACTATTCTAAGAAATATGATGATATGAATTATATTAATGTATACAAACTGCGAGCAGCAGTGACTCAAAGGAATGAGGCTTAAGCGACAGTTTTTGATTGTTTTATAAAAGTTTTAAGTTTTATATAAGTAATATAAGTTTTATAAACAATCAAACGCTGTTGCTTAATCCTAATTCCTTGAAAACTTTACCGCAAAACCAAATAATATAAATGTTAAATGTCTAACTGAGAGGTTAATATACTTTTTAATCATAAAAGATCCAAGTTGAAATTAAAATGTTAAATAACGAGATGCGGGTATGTTTAATTTGTTTACCTTTACTGGAGTCACTGCTTATAATAAAACGGGATAATCAAATTATTGTCTCATGCTCAGTCGTCAGTCTGACTTGTTGGCAACTAATTCGAATGTAATTGTTATTATCGATATTCGATAAATAAGTATTGGAAATTAACACTCTTCTTATTATAACTGTAATGTAGTAGAATTTTAGTAGTACTGTATAAAAACGTTATTGAAACTCTTTGCAATTGCCGTAGCACTGTCGAGTTTGAAGAAAAGGTGCTGGAAATGTTTGGGTCTTGGGACACATTAGAACTGGAAGTCAAACAAGTAGCTTCATTATCTGGATAGGTTTATATATTTATAATTAAATGCAATTTAAATTCGTTATATTGAGCTTAATTTATATCGCCCTAGTGTGTGTTATACATAATAATGTACGAACAGTCGTACATGTGTTATATAAATATATTTTATCCGCGCCCTTGTACTGGTCAAATTATATTACATAATTAAATGCAATTTAAATTGCGTTATATATTGAACTTAATCTATCAGATAGAGATGGCTGCACCAGGTATCTGCACTCACTGTCTGCACCACTATCTGCACCAATGTCTACACCACTGTCTGCACCACTGTCTGCACCACTATCTGCGCCACTGTCTGCACCACTGTCTGCACCAGTGTCTGCACTAATGCCTGCACCAGTGTCTGCACCACTGTCTGCACCACTGTCTACACCAGTCTCTGCACCAGTGTCTGCACCACTGTATGCACCAGTGCCTGCACCACTGTATACATCAGTGTCTGCACCACTGTATGCACCACTGTCTGCACGAGTGTCTGCACCACTGTATGCACCACTGTCTGCGCCAGTGGTAGCACCACTGTCTGCACCACTGTCTACACCAGTGTTTGCACCACTGTCTGCACCAGTGTCTGCACCACTGTCTGCACCAGTGCATGCACCACTGCATGCACCAGTGTCTGCACCACTGTATGCACCACTGCATGCACCAGTGTCTGCACCACTGTATGCACCACTGTCTGCAACAGTGTTTGCACCACTGTCTGCACCACTGTCTGCATCACTGTCTGCACGAGTGTCTGCACCACTGTATGCACCAGTGTCTGCACCACTGTCTGCACCACTGTCTGCACCACTGTCTGCTTAACGTTTACACCCTATTATTACTTATTATTTATCTTATATTAGACTTATTGTATTACAAGTTTAAATTTATGTTAAAAACGTAACAAAATTATGTATTTTCAAATCATAATCTATGTTAACATAACGAACTTGAGAATTTAAGTAGAACCGAAAGTTTAATCCGAGTGAATCAAGTTGCTGGGAGCCGAACTCTGAACAGAGAAACCAAGTCTAACTAACTGGACTGCCGCTAAAAGCCTAAAGCAGAGCTGGAGCAGCGATCTCCAGCAGAGAGGCGCTACTAGTTGGCTGTCAATCAATGGGCGGTTTGTTTGAAGAAATGCTGCCCCGCACTAAACTTTGAATGTAAATTAAATCAACGCTAAAGCCCGTTATCTATTCACACTTTCTACATCGATTTAATTATCTACAATGAACTTACATACCAAATATTAATTAAAAATTCATTTGTACAGGCACTTTTAAAAAACGACTTTTTGACATTTTTGCTAAATTAAATTAATTATAAAAACGCTTATATTGATAATTGATGTTTATAATAAATATAATCTGGTTTTGTAAAAGCTTCTGTGGGATGTAACTGGCCCTTCGCCCCGCAACCCAGTTTTTCCCCCATACGCTAAAATACTCTGAAACCTACTGTAAAGGTTTTTCTGGGATATGACTGATTTGTTTTCTTTGCTAACCAGTTCCCCCCTCCAAGGCGTTGGAATCCTTTAGGAGGGATCTGAGCTGTTCGATTGGCCAGCCGGCTTGGGAAGGTTGCCCCAGTTACCCATAGCCCTGCGTTGAGTTAGTTCTGATTTCGACCAATCCCGAGCTACTGAACTGAAATTATCCTGTCTCACTGCTGATTACATGTGTTGAACGGGATTCTTGGAAAATAAGAGAGCTAAAGTCACGGGACTTTTTGTTATGATTTTAGACTTTATTATCAGTGTTTTAAGACCGTGTTGAGATAGCGAAATGTTTTCTGCCTTTTTATAAGAACATTAGTAGGCTAAATTATAGAAAGCATAGCTATTATCTTACCAATTCCAAACAATCATAACGATTCAATGCAATCTAATTATATCTTAACCTACCGTCATACTGCTTTTACTGTTTGTAATTTTGTATCAGTATAATTGGATGTTATTAGTTGAAGAATATCAATAATCAACCCACATTTTCCCAATATCCTTGATACACTACAGGTTAGAGAGAAGGGTTATGTACAACAATTGCGACTTTATTATTGTGTTTGTAGTGAATCTAATGTTGTTTGACAGACACTACCTGAGTCCAGTGCATATCTCTTTATACCTGATCAAAGTCAGTAACTGTCGGCATATCAGTGAGCAGTGTTGTGCGTTACCGGTAGCGTGC
>JAUCBJ010004811.1:0-40974 GCA_032718475.1 Nemertoderma westbladi
TCCCAATCATTGTCTCTTTGTTTTCCTGAAAAGTTTTAATTATTTTCGTAAAAGTATTTATTTATTTTTATTTCCTAAACGAGTTACCGGTACACAATCACGATGGCACATTCAGAAATCAGCTATTCAAGCAACGATCTGGTTTGCAACGAAAATCAGTTTATGCTACAAGACAACTCGTTTGGTCTATATTTCGATCCGGCGAACAAACTCTTCCCGTTAACGATAAATACAACCTTAAACCAACCCATCCCGATTCCGGCAAACTACGCGCACTTTATTTTCCGCGCCTGCTACGAACTTCGCGATGGACAATATCAAACCCTCGACGATAATAAACTTCATTCCTCCAACCACGGTTTCAAACTTTTAAAAAGGGCCAACAAAATAACGTTCAATCTAACTACTTCGCCCGAAACGTTTACGATTCCAACTAGTATAGTCGATTTCATTCGAGAAAACATCAACCAAGATGTG
Organism: Nemertoderma westbladi; assembly: GCA_032718475.1. Taxonomy (NCBI): domain Eukaryota; kingdom Metazoa; phylum Xenacoelomorpha; order Nemertodermatida; family Nemertodermatidae; genus Nemertoderma; species Nemertoderma westbladi. Next base: position 478 of record JAUCBJ010004811.1, read on the forward strand.
GCAAATCGTCTACTGGGTTTAACCACTCTCGTAACCTCCTTCTTCTCCGATGATCGCTTATTTGATTTTCATAGTATCGCAAACTCGATTCTTCTTCTCATCTGGAACTCGTCGACTCCGACCGAGGAAGAGGAGACTCGTTTCTTTAAACTTTTCGATAAGGATGTTCTCGCTTTCGGCGAGAAATTGAATGAGCTCACATGCTTTTTCGCCAATAAAGTCTCCTATTACTTTGGATTCAATTATAGAGTTGGCACCTATGGAAGTATTAACCCAGTGAATCCACTCGAGTTAATAAAGCTGGAAGACACTGTAAACAGTTCATGGATCACATTTTCCGTCGCCTGCGCCAATTTATTTCAACAATATGTAAACATCTGTCGCCCTTTTATTAATCCTACTACTCACCTTGTCCTAAAACCGGGCAATTGGGTTGCTTTTGACTATTGCACTTTTGGGTTTGTTACAAATATTCGGAACGAGCGCAATTTAGCGATCACCAATGGCTACAGGGTTGACGATGGAAAGGCTATTGTTTCTTCTAGGGGCATGATTCTTCTTACACCAACCGAGGTCGGCGAATTGAAATGGTTCGATTCAACCATCGAGGATAGTGAATGTGTCTGCTACGATGAACTTAACGTCTACAAAGACAACATTTCCGAGCGAATATCGATACAAAGTTGTATCAGTGATTCAGAAATTGATTTACAGATAACCGAGAGAAAATTTAACGAATCCTTTACTATAGCTAACACAATTCAAGCGCGCGAGGCTCTAATCAGATTCAAGGCTATGGCTATACAATTTGCTTTCAAACCAAAGCAGATTACGATCCCCAATCACTCTCAGTGATTAGACTATGCCTCAGTGAGGCATAGTCTATGCCTCAGTGAGGCATAGTCTATGCCTCAGTGCCCCAGTGAGACATAGTCTATGCCTCAGTGAGGCATAGTCTATGCCTCAGTGAGGCATAGTCTATGCCTCAATGAGGCATAGTCTACGCCTCAGTGCCTCAGTGAGGGATAGTCTATGCCTCAGTGAGGCATAGTCTATGCCTCAGTGAGGCATAGTCTATGCCTCAGTGAGGCATAGTCTATGCCTCAGTGAGTCATAGTCTATGCCTCAGTGCCTCAATGAGACATAGTCTATGCCTCAGTGAGTCATAGTCTATGCCTCACTGAGTCATAGTCTATGCCTCAGTGAGGCATAGTCTGTGTCAGGTCTTAAATGAGAGTCTTACAAATTCGAACGTCAACGAACAAATTCGACGGTTACTGTTCCACTTTGGTGTAGTGGTTGCGTTGAATTCACATCTCCCGTATGTCATGGGTTCGAACCCTGCATGAACCAGGGCAGTTTTCGTTCGGTCAGCAATAGGGCTAACGTTGCAAAATGCAGTATTATTGCCTAGTAACCAATTCATGGCTACCGTATGGTTTTCACTTTGAGACATTAAGCCCTCTAGCGGCAGACTGGGGAACTTCATACTACTCTGTGACTCTGCAAAAGATATAGCCTATGCCATAGTAGATGCCGATTGGGGGGTCAAATTAAGTAATAATATATCTAAATAAGTCTCAAACATCTTGCCTCATGGCTCGCCCCTTAGAACTAGTGATCTCATTGGTAATATAAAAACTAATTAATCTAAAATTAAAAATCAATGTATAAAGTAAAAGTAATATATATAATTAATCAATTTAAAATAAAGTACAAATGAATAAATAAAGTCAAATAGAATACAAATAATTAATTAAAATTAAATATAAATAAATAGTTAAATTGAAAATAACAAAGTTAGAGAAGATGTTAATTTTCAGATAATACGCCCTCTAGCGGCAGACTATGGAACTGCAGGCGGTTGGATATAGGTAAGAGTAATTAGTAATCAGAGCTGTCACGGGGTGGGGGCAGGGGCGCTTGGATACAACTATCATTAATATGCTGTTGCTTGGTTAAAGCTAATTGGGGGGTCAAAGGTCAAAGGTCAACGATAAAGCTGTCTGGATATAGATAAGAGTAATTAGTTACCAGTAAGGGAGCTGTATACCCATAAAGTACAAATGAATAATTAATTTAGAATTAAATACGAATAAAATAAAATGCAAATAATTAATTAAAATTAAATATAAATAAATAGATATTAATGAATAAAAGAGCTGCGGTGTCACTTATGACACCCTCTTGAGCCGGCTCTGCGACAGTTGGACCTCACTGATGACCCATTGTGTGTCAGGGCGCTAATCAGTCTGATTAATTAGGATAATCAATTAAACCCTAATTAGGAGTCATAAGACACCTGTTGGGGTTTAATTGTACTAATTAATTGATGACACCTGTCAATTAGGGTCTAATTAGCCTAATTGGGAGGTGTCACCCAGACAGTCTGGCGCCAATGACACCCAATGACACCCATAGGGTGATAATTGGGTGTCATATGACACCCAATGGGTGTCAGTGAGGTCCAACTGTCGCAGAGCCGGCCAAGACCCTACTACTGACATTGCTTTCGCCGTGAGGACCAGCCAGTGCATAATCTTCTACTTTGGCGCCCTCATGGAGTGAATAAGCGTGGTGGAGCATGGTTGTAAGGTGGATGGGAATGTGGGAAGGTGGATGGGAATGAAAGAAGATGGGAATGTGGTAAGGTGGGTGGGAAGGTAGGAAGATGGGAATGTGGGAAGGTTGATGGGAATGTGGGAAGATTAATGGGAAGGTCGGTGGGAATGTAGGAAGATGAGAATGTGGGAAGGTCGGTGGGAATGAAAGAAGCGAATGAATGAAAAGAAATGAATGGGAAATAATCTTCTACTTTGGCGCCCTCATGGAGTGAATAAGCATGGTGGATAGCCCATGACTTTCTTGAGACGCATCTTAAAGGACACTGGCCTTGAAGATGCGGATGATCTAGCAAATGTCATGGGTGATAGGGAGTTGTGACGGTGCAATTTTGTCGATAAGAACAGAATCGATGCAGAACCAATGTTGTACCCATATCGTTAGATGCTTTGCTTCCCTATATTACATATGGGCATTGTTTTGGGGAGTGACGTCATTTGGCTTCCTAAAATTAGGTCCACTCTACAGAATATTATACTGTAGCTCTGGCCGTGAGGACCAGCCTGCACACAAACTTATGCATTGACGGCCTCATGTAGAGAATAAGCAATAAGTCTGTTGGACAGCCCATATGACTTTCTTGAGATGACTCGTAAAGAAGACTCGGTTTTTTATTTGTGGATAATCTCGTGAAAGACATTGTGATAGAGAGTTGTGCCGCTGCAATAGTGTCGACCTGCGGCATAGCATTCTTAATGCAGCTGCAATGCAGCACGCCAATTATAGAGATTTTGGGAACATTTAACTGTTTCTAGAAAAGTATATAAAGTCACGAAGTTTATTTAATGTTTATCAAGAGTAATTAATAGTAATTAATTAATATTTAATGTGGTTTATATTATAAATAAAATGTAATAATCCTATTAGAAACAGACCAAACCGACATATTTTAATTAACTCGAATTATTTAAAATCCAGATATATAATAAATACAAAAAGCACAAAATAATTAGACTCTTAAACAGTTTAGTAAATCTGCACAGCCGTTCCCAGGTATCCAACCAATCTACAATTATAAAATATAATTTACCGAACAGTTTGTCTGTCAAAAGGTTAATTTTAATTTCAACCGAATTACCAAGATTAATTACTAAGGCTATATATTTTATAACTATATTACCAATAGGGTTTATACGTATATTATATATTAATAACTCTTTTTAACCAAAGAATCTATTATTGTTTAACAATAAAGTTAATTATTTAATAGACAATGTTTTCTCGCTGAGACAGGGGGTGAGACACCTAGAGGAGCAGGTTACTGAGGCACGTTATTATAACCAAAACAATAAACAATAGCACAGATTACAGTTGTATTTGTGGGAGTAATCAGCTGTTATTTGTGTAGATTTTCCCCTTGAGAGGGATGTATTTTTATTGCCTCGAATCCCCCCTGTCTGTTTCATCTCTAAGACGAAATGATTCATAAAACAGAAAAGTAATTCTATTTGTAAAAGATAATTAAATAATATAATTCAAAGATTCAGAAACTATATGTAACAACACAATATATGTTACAAACACACAACAATGGATGGTAGACTAATTATTAATTAACTAATTAATAACAACAGCACTAAATGTATTTCCATAAATCGTAACGTTTAATTTTTAACTTTATTTATATTTTCCCAAACTAAAGAGTTTAAATTCGGTGAGTTTAACTAAAGATTAAAAGTTCCTCTTTCCAATACTTTTTTTCATCCTATAACTTTATTTTAATTAATTTCACTTGTTTATTTAGGAAGAGGCGGTTTTATTTCAATAATTTCAGCTAAGTGTTCTTGGTTAGTTTCCCTAAGTCCGTCACAGAATGTAAGAAAGTCTTTGTAGGGCCGTTTCTTAATGAATTCAATAAGTTCATTGTTCCTTGTAAGACTATCTGGATGTGATTTAATTATTTCTACCTGATTTCCAGTTATAACAAATCGACTTTGTAGATAAATTATTAGTGGCTTTAATTCTAAATTATCAGCCAATTCGTATTGTCCCCCTGTGAGTTTATTTCTAACTGTTTCATCAATAATTCCCTTAACTACCGTCTGTATCTCTTCCCCTAACGGACCCACCTTCCCAACGTATTTCCCTATTTCTTCCCATTTTTTTGCTCCTTTTATTTTCTCACTAACTTCTCCTACATTAATATGTTCTATCTGATCGGTTTGGTTTATATTAATTTTAATAATAGTTCCCTTCCAGTAACCAATCAGTAGGTAATTCCCTTCTGGGTGGAAGTTAATAGAATTGAACCAGTTCCACTCCCCACCCGGCCGACCCACAAACTTCTTTATTACCCTCCATTCTCCATCTAATAAACTTATACACGATGAACCATCTGTAAACCAGCTCCACACAGCAACCCTCCCACCCTGAGGTTCCCACTTAACCTCCGTCCCTCCTACACTCTGTTCCCATAATTCCGCACCGGTTATAAAGGAAATACATTTAGTAAACCCGTCACCCGTTATTAACAGTTTAGTACCATCTGTATTAAACGCTACCGACCGGACTTCCCTTTCCCCTTCCATAAGAACCTTTATTAGGTTCCCTTTGAGGTCCCAGAGTTTAGCGGTCCCATCGCTGGAACCGCTAACTACCTGAGAACCATCTGTATAGAATACAATGTCGGTTACCCAGTTACTGTGAGCCGCCCAAGTTTTATGAGTAAATAAATTACCTGTTGCGGTACCGGAAGGATTTATTGTAATGATGGATAAAGTTCCATCATTACAACATGTTGATAAAACGTTGGGGTCCGATGGGGAGAAGGTGAGGGCCCACCGATTAGTTTCTGTAGACTCCGAGTTTATACGGAGTTCATTGTGAGCGACGTGGAACAACAGCTCACGACTCTCCGTATCCCAAACATTTACACCCCCACCGTACCGACTATAGACAGTTCCCGCGACTCTCTTGGCATCACTTGATATAGCGCATCGGTTTATTCGTCTCTTATCCTCATCTTTGTACCGCCCGATAATTCCGAGGTTCGTTGCATCGCAAACAACGACGCCCTCGGTACCGGCGTACAGGAACTTGTCTCCATCCGGGAAATGTTGGAGGTCGAACAGTAATATATTATCTTCACCTTTTCGATTCGATGGCGCAGCTCCCATTTCTTTATCTGAGTTAATTAATTAATATTCAAGTACAAAAGTATCAGAATTAGTTATAAAATATATGCTATACTGTAGGCCTACTGGTATAAATAGCCTAGAAGGAGTTGGAATTGGGCTGGAGACAGAGCAGGAGCCGGAGTTTACTTAAAAATATAAAAATTAAAATGTTTTAAATAAAAATTTTATATTTTTTCGTTCAAGAAATAAAACATCGCTCATAATTAATATCACAATTTACGAATTTTCTCGTTAAAATGCCATTCCAGGAATTAATTTATTATCTTTACACCTAACAGCAACATTTCACTAGTAAAAAAAATAGTGGGAAGAGTTTGTAATAATTATTCCAAATTAAAGTAGCAAAAATGCATCAACAATAATACACAAACGTCGCCAAGATCACACAACTGGTACCGAGGCCTTGTAGGTGCCAGAGTAGGCCTACTGGTATCTAATTTATCTAAAATGTTATTGCAAATCGATTTTCGTAGTGTATTTAACTACGTAGTAACACCAATACAGTAAGTGTTGTGGCATCGTCAATTCATAGTACTATATAGGGTGTCGTCGCGTTACGGCTACTGTCGCGTTACGGCTACTCTAAAAGTCGCTAATTAACTATTAATAAATGCCACAAACTGACAAACTGCAAATTGATTTATTATTGTACGAAAATGCCACAATTCCTAAAAATATGCACTGTAATACAGTTACAGTAATATAATAATCAATAATCTGATAATTCCTTAATAATAATTTGACTTAAAAAAACGTACTAAAAAATGATCGATTAATTAAAAATTACTTAGGCCTATACATATAAATTAGGTACATAACTAACTAAAAAAACTATTATTAAAAATGTATTAATTATTAATAACATGAATAATAATTAGTAGGCCTACTGTATAAAACTCCACAACAAATTACTGCAAAGTAATTCACAACATAATTACAATGTAAAGTTATATTATTTAAAAAGTAAGAAATTAACTAAAAATTATAATTAATACATGCAACAAGTATGGGCCACAATTCCAACTAAACCTAGGCTATATGGGAACAATTGCAATTTTACTTTCTCGTTCGCGTCATCCCGCTTCATTACCATCGAGTAACGACAACATGTTGGGGGTGTTTACGGACCGAGATCGTGTCTTATCCACCACTGAAAGACGGCTGCAGATGACAGGATGACATCCGCCAAATGTCTGCTAATCGTAAATCGTTTCAGGCACTTAAACTGTCATTCTTGCTCTCCTCCCCCAGTGTCGCCGGTACAATTGAACAGTAGGTAACGATAGTGCGGTTGTCTGGTACTGGCAGGGCGGTACTGACAGTCAGACAGTAGGCCTAGTCAAATTAAGTTAAGTATTTTCTAGAAAATACAGTTTTTTTCACGTGCTGCGCGAAGGGCACATCGTCCTTTGCAGCCGTAAAATTTATACCACATTAAATACAAGACCTGGCTGCCTGGGGTGACTGCCTGTAGATTTTCCGGCAAATTGAAGGAAATTTAAGGAAATGGTGCACGAAAACAGGCAAAAATTGACTTTTCGAGAAAGAAGCCATGATTTTCTCATGACTCATGATTTTCAATCGTGATGATCGAAGTGGAAAATTACCCGAATTTAAAATTTTTTTTCTATGAAGTTACACAGGTTTTAGAGAGTGTATGTGGGAAATATGAGACAAATCGGTCCAAAAATTGCCACTGGGGAAAGGTGTTTGTCACTGTGCCTCAAATGTGAGAGAACCAGGATGGAGGCCCCCAAACAGGAATGAGTCAAAGGTAGGAATAATTATTATTCCAAAATAATCAAAAAACTGCCAAACATACTTCAACAATTTCAAAGGACCAATTGCCAAGATCGGACAATCAAATTTATCTAAATTATATTGCAAATAGATTTTCCTAGTAACTATATGAACGACTTCTAACAGAAAATACGTGTTGGCGTTGTGGTACAGTAAATTCATACAGTAGTACTCTATACGGAACCGGTATTCATGTAACAGGTAGGCCTACCTGCAATATGGTGTACTGTTCTGCAGAGTGTAAGGTATTGTGAGTTATTAATTTTGAACTGAAACATTTTTAAATTCACACTGTCAGACGGAACCGGTACATATATGCCTAACCTAAACTGGAGTATTGCTAAGTTTACTAGTAGAGCTGTCCTTACCAAGTACTATTAAAATGTTTATGGGAGATCAGAGGTCTACGAGTAACGAATATCTGGTACTCTTGTAGAGACCAGTACGGAGTTGGCTCATTGTTCGAGAGAGTCCGGTTCATAGATACTTCATGGGGATACAGCAACGGTACAGTACATATTGTATTTTATTAACTTTAAACTGAAACATTTTCAAAGCTCATATGGAATGTAGGAAAATGGGAATGTTGGAAGATGGGAATATGGGAATGTGGGTTAAATGTATGAAGATCGGAATGTGGGAAGGTGGATGGGAATTGGGGAAGATGGGTGGGAATGTAGGAAGTTGGGTGGGAATGTGGGAAGGTGGATGGAATGTAGGAAGATGGGAATATGGGAAGGTCGATGGGAATGTGGTAAGGTGGATGGGAATGTGGGAATATGGGAAGGTGGGTGGGAATGTACGACGATGGGAATGTGGGAAAGTTGATGGGAATGTGGGAAGATGGGTGGGAATGTAGGTTGGTGGTTGGGAATGTAGGAAAGTGGGAATGTGGGAAGGTCGGTGAGAATGTAGGAAGATGGGAATGTGAGAAGGTCGGTGGGAATGTGGGAAGGTGGATGGGAATGTGGAAAGATTAATGGGAAAGTGGGTGGGAATGTATGAAGGTGGGAATGTGGGAAAGTCGGAGGGAATGTAGGAAGATGGGAATGTAGTAAGGCGCTTGGGAATGTAGGAAAATGGGAATGTGTGAAAGTCGGTTTGAATGTAAGAAGATGGGAATGTGGGAAGTTCGGTGGGAATGTGGGAAGGTGGAGGGGAATGTGGGAAGATTAATGGGAAGCTGGGTGGGAATGTAGGAAGATGGGAATGTGAGAAGGTCGGTGGGGATGTAGGAAGATGGGAATGTGAGAAAGTCGGTGGGAATGTGGGAAGGTGGGAAGATTAATGGGAAGGTGGGTGGGAATGTAGGAAGATGGGAATGTGGGAAGATTAATAGGAAGGTGGGTGGGAATGTAGGAAGATGGGAATGTGAGAAGGTGGGTGGGAATGTAGGAAGATGGGAATGTGAGAAGGTCGGCGGGAATGTGGGAAGGTGGATGGGAATGTGGGAAGATTAATGGGAAGGTGGGTGGGAATGTAGGAAGATGGGAATGTGGGAAGGTCGGTGGGGATGTGGGTGGGAATGTAGGGAGATGGGAATGTGAGAAGGTCGGTGGGAATGTAGGAATCAATATAGGATGTTGTTACCTAGCAATTGAGGGAAAGGAGCAGGTTACAGAGGCGGATTTTACTTTCCAAAACAATAGGGTTGATGCAACCTGCCAATTGAGGGAAAAGGGCAGGTTACAGCAGCAGTCTTTTCTAACCAAACAATATACTTTGTTGATACCTACCAATTTAAGGAAAGTTAAATTAAAGAATGTTACAGGGGCGTGATTTCTAACCAAAAATACTACCCCTTAACCAAACCAATAAAAGTGTGTTGAGCAGGTTACATGGTTTCGAGTTTCTAACCAAAACAATATAATAGCAATAATAAAAAACTGTTTAAAACCAGTAGAGTGACCGACCTATTATAATATGACTTGATGAGATTTCATTGTATTCCATATGATGGATGCCATTGTATTATCTAGGCTATGTAATACTGAAGTAGTTATTAAAGCTATAGATGTATTTACAGTTAATACAACTAACTTATGTCAGACAGAATAATGCACTCAACCCACATGTGATGTATAATTTAAATATGTCGCTTTGCATTTTCTATCACAAACAAATAGGAAGTAATAATTACTCATTCGCCTGCCGTCTGTCTTTGAACTTTGTACTTTTAATTCGACAGAATCGCAAACATTTTGTACTGGCACATTTATTTATCTTGTTTACTTATCTAGTCCGACCCCCCCCCCCCCCCCCCCACACCCTTCACATATCGTGGGCTGAGAGTAAAAACCTTCTATACTCTATGGTGGCCCTGTGCGGCCAATTTTTGTAATAGTTTTTTTTGTTTCCCCGACTTTTGCAAACTCGATCGAACGACTTTAAAAAACTCGGGATAAAAAAAAATTGTTTTTTAACAAAAATAACATAAATTTATTTTACAAACGCGTTCCACTAACCTATTAGCTGTAACATATAAGGCAGGCTCCCCATCACCTATGACATTTGCTAGATCATCCGCATCTTCAAGGCCAGTATCCTTTAAGATGCGTCCCAAGAAAGTCATGGGCTGTCCACCACGCTTATTCACTCCATCAGGCTGCCAAATCACAAGAATGTGCACTGGCTGGTCCTCACGGCAAAAATAATGTCCGGCAAAGCAGAGGCGATTTTGTTCTAGTGTCAAGCTTGGGGGAACCAATGAGACACCTCCAATGTTATATAGTGTCTGGTTGGAGATGTATGCATTGTACTTGACACAATTAACGCGGCGTAGCTTTCTTGTGAATGTGCCATCTAGAGATTTGGTGTCCTCAGCAGTTAGAGCCCAGCATGGACTCCCATAGAGGAATACTGGAACTACTGATGCTCTAAATAATCGGACCTTAAGTTTCTGATTATTTTTCTGTGACTTCCAAATCCTGGAAAGCCTATTCAAGGCTGCCCATGCCCTTCCCTTACGTATTCGAAGGTCCTCACCTGACTTTCGGATCCATGATCCCAGGTAACAGAAGTCGTCCACATGCTCAAGCATACCATCCTTTGAGCTTATGCTCATCCGGTCAGAGTGTTGCTGAGGACTTTCAAAGTTAACTGTCAAAATTTTGGTCTTTTTGGAGTTAATAAAAAGTCCAACACTAGAAGCAGCCTGTTCCAATGAGCTGATGAGCCGTTGCCTCCTTCTAGTGATTCTGATAGTACTTCTAAGTTATCAGCAAAGTCTAGATCAGTTAGGTACTTGATGGATTTCCTCTATTTCTGGAGCCAGTAGGTGGAGTTACCATCACTCCATCTTCATTATGACGATCTAAGGACATGCGTAGAACATAGTCAGGTCAGGTCAGGTCCCCAGATCCTGCTACCACTATGGCAGTAATGTGGTACTACCTGTAGCTGTCAGCCCAGTAGGGCAGGCCCGATAAGCATAGCCTATTCATTATTTAGTTGATCAAGAGTGGGTTGGTTCAGCCCCGTCAACTAAATAAGTCATTGAGGGCTATAGCGCCTAGGGCACCATTGAAGGCAAAGGCTTGATACGCATCTGCATTAGAGATGATACAAGCCCCGCCCGGTCTATACTGGATGCTCCTCTACCAGTGTTAGGTAACCTAACCCAGGAGGCACACTTGGTTCAGGGTGTAACAAATGGACCCCTACAGTTGGCAGCAGGGCTGTAGGCCATGGATAGGCGGAAGGTATTCAACCAATGGCTAGACATGCTGACAAGGTCGGACATGCCAACGGCGACCTACTGCGAAGACGCTTGTAGGAGTTGCGACCACAAGCGGTTTACCCCCGCAACTGAAAGATATGAGTATGAGAACCCTCCAGGAGAAATACCGGCTCGGTCGTCGCCCGGGTCAACAAGGACCGCGTCCCTCAGTGGTACACCAGGCTGGGGTCGATAAATTGGCTACTGGAACAGAAGACAGAGAAGAAAGAAGAACCAACCTGTTGAAATGTAAAAAGACACTAAAGATTGCTACAATGAACGCACGCACGCTGAAAGCACAGAGCAAACAGGGTGACATGGTCGCTCTGGCAATGGAATATAACATCGACATCATCTGCATCCAAGAACATCGGATTTGTCATGAAGACACTGCCATGAAGTACAATGACATTGGAAATGGATGGACGTTAGTAACAAGCTCAGCAGTAAGAAACTCGGCCAATGCATCAATTGGTGGAGTAGGAATTCTGCTAAGCCCATTTGCACTTAAGACCCTAAACAACATCGAATCTATAAATTCCAGGGTTATGATCGCAACATTTGATGGGAATCCCAAGACAACAGTTATATGTTGCTACAGTCCAACCAATGCATCAGAACCAGAACAAGCAGTCAAGTTTTATGAAGAACTGACTGGACTTATTAAGGACATCCCGAAACACAATGTTAAAGTCATTGCTGGTGACCCGAATGCGCAATTTGGCCCAGAAGACATCAAGGGTTACACCTATAACACCAGTTCTAACAGAAATGGGTACTTACTCTTAGACCTAATGGAAGAATGTGAATTGATACCAACAAACAACACATTCGAAAAGAGTAAGGGGAAACTATGGACCTTTCAATACCCTAATGGAACCAAAGCACAACTGGATTACATCCTTATAAACAAAAAGTGGAGAAATAGCATGATCAACTGCGAGGCATACAGCTCGTTCAACCTAATTGTTTCGGACCACAGAATTGTGACTGCAGAGATCAGACTCAGTTTGAGAGCCAGCAAACCCAGGACAAGCAAGCAAATCAACTATGACTGGGAGAAACTCAGAACTGACAATGCTGTAAAGGATGCTTATACAGTAGAAGTTCAAAACCGCTTTGAAGCACTTCAGTCAATGGATGACGACCAATCCACCGATTCAATATACCAGAATATAATAACAGCCCACAAGGAATCAGCTAAGAGGCATATCCCCCAGAAACCTAAACGAAAACAGTATGTGCCATGGCAAAACTCTGAGGTTACTTGTAAGAGAGAAGATCTTAAGATAGCCTACAAAGTTAAAACCGAACAACCAACAACCGAAAACATTAACAAGGTTGAGAAAGCTAAGGACGATCTTAAATTGGCCTACAACATCAGCCAGGAAAAGTACATACAGGATAAAACTGAAGCAATTACAACTGCTCACATACAGCAACAATCAAGACTTACCTGGCAAACTGTAAATGAGGTATCTGGTTGGAATAGTTGTGCAAAGGGACGTCCTGAAGAACGTGTTGGGAAGTGGAAAAATCACAGTGTGGGGGGGGGGGGGAGAAGCAAGAGGTAGAGTGAGGGACGAGGAGGTCCGAGAGTATGGAAGAGTTAGGGTGAAAGTGGAGCGGAGTTAGCGGTGAAAGTGTTGGGGAAACAAAAGTCTTGTGAGAGGAAGTCACGATCGGCCCGACACGGGACGCCAGGAAAACGGGGTAGCGATATCATACCCATAGGGACCCATCCTGGAAAGCCGGCTCCGAAGAAAATAATTCCACCCCACACCCGATGGTAGATCGGGATCCAGCGGAATTGTAGCGCACTAAAGGTGGATGCTATCTTCTCACCGGGAAGATAGCATGGGGGGGAGTGTGAACGTATTCAATTCCGCCTCACCAACCCCCAAAGTGGGAAAGAGCGCCTATAAGCAATATTGGGAAGCACGAGGTTGATTGCCAATCAACCTCGTACCACCCCCAATAAGCGGGGACGACAAACCCCAAAGGGCCTCAGACAATAGAGGTTAGAGGTCAAGGAGAGAGAGTAACAGCAGCGGGGGGGGGGGGGGGGGGGGGAAACACTCCCACAAAGTTCAGGACGAGAAGTGTCGAGATATCAGCCAATGGGGGGCAGGCATCCGCTGAGTAATGTAATACGGCCAACCGGTGCAATATATATTACCAGTAATTGTGTCACTTATTCATTCTAGTTAGTCAGTACAGTCATGGCAGTACGATGACAATTTAAGACCGTCACCGCCGTCACCTGTATATTACCTTATTATCTCAGTTATCTACTGTGCTATCTCTGTATCACCCATATCACTTATTATCTCAACGTATTTCAGAGTTTGACAACGACATCGGAATAACACAAACTCCTTTTCACTTACACGGCGGGGACGCGTGCATAAACCACCGGTCGGGATCCTCCAATCCTGTCAAACCGCTAAGGGCAGTCCTTGTCCCCAGGCCTAGCGGGTTACCAGCTACCGAAGTAGAAGGCGGTTGTCTAGGCCTAAATAAGTATCAGGCAACCCTGACACATAAAGTACTGCTTGATTTTACCTCCCACCCTTGGCCCTTAAATATCTGATATGAGTCCCGTGTCCCGTAAGTCGCCCCAATATTCGCCCATAAATCGCCCCCAGTCTATTGAATATACCCAAATTTTATGTTCCTGCACCCAGTACTGATATTGGAATATTCATAACAAATAAATCCAAAAAATATTTAACTCACGTTATGAAAAATTGAAATACTGCGAACAGTCCCCCCCAATGACCTTTGTGAGGTCTATCTGTAGATCGAGTTTGCGTAGGTCATTTCCCCATAAAAAACCTAATTTTTTACTCTTGCATAGTCTTGATTAATTTGTCCTAGAGTTAGTTTACATAGATATAAAAATAAATGTTCGAAATAAATGTCTATATAATGTCCTGGTCTTCTATTTCCTGCTCTGATACGCTTTTCTTTTCTTCGCCTGTCTACTCTCATTGATCGCCAGTGTGGGTAGAGGAGCATCGTTGTCCGCCGTGAGCATTGCCGCAGCTTGCCTCCGGGCAGCCCTTCCTCGTGAAGGTAGCGGGATGATATCCATTCGTCTCTCCAACTCGGTGTTACGAGCCACTTTGAACCACTCTCCATCTCCAAATGCTTCCTTGTATGAGTATAGACGTCTGATTATTTCGAAGGGACCAAATAAACCAGTGCTAATCGGGGGCTCGCGGTATGCCCACGGAAACCGCACTTTGTATAGAGGTTATAGAGTGTTGGACAAACCGCTACGTCATGGCCCGATATAGCGCAATAGGGACAATAGAGTATCCAAAGGATCTGGAAGCACGGTTCAGTAACCTGTTGTTTCTTTCCGCATGGACATTGATCCGAACCGCAGTTACCACAAACGTCGAGTTGCGAAAAAGATCGGGATCGGTATGCCGGCGTAGTACTCCAGTCGTCTCGGCAGTTGCAAAAAAGATTGGGATCGGTACGCCGGCGTAGTACTCCAGTCGTCTATCTCTTTTCGGGATAGTCATAGTAACCGGGAGCCCACGGAACACTGTGCTGTCGCGGAGTATGATCTTGCTACGGTATCCTTCTTTGTAGTCCGCTGGTCGCATCCCGGGCGACCGTTTCTGACGGTGGATCCACTCCATTTGTTCCGCGTACCACCGAGTGAGTCTCATCGGATCTTGTGGAACGGAGGGTGCCATTGCCACAGCCGGTTGGCGAAGGGGTGCCGGGGCGTTCGCCGAAGGAATCCCGAGGAGGTCTCCAGGGGTTGGAGCTATACTAGGACCCTTCGCAACCTGGATAGCTGAGCGGGTCCGCTGGGTACTGGTACTTGGGATTTCCAACGACCAATCTTCTCCCCCCGGGAATGGATATGGAGACAACCTCTGGCACGTGTCGCCGAAGTCGCTAAGCGCGAAGGTGGTGACTAATTCTCTCGCCGGACTACCAGAGTCAAGCGGAGTAGTTACGCCGGCTTCCGTCGCAGGTTCAGCCTCGGCGATACGCTTGGTGGCTGGTCCATAAGCGACTTCCTGCTCGAGTAGACGTTTAGGTGTGGATAGCAAGACACCTTCTTGTTTCCATAATTCCTCCCCTTCCAACGACATCAAGGGTTCCTCTGCGCCCAGGAGATCGGCAATCGTTGGGATATCGAAAGGTTCGTTTGTATCCCAGGATTCAATAACGTTGTGCGTCTTAGTATCTCCTGGTGGGATATTTATCACCGCCTTGAATGCGTGGTCGATTACCTTGATCCGTTCATAATCAATGAGTTCTCGCCTCCTGTTTGGCCTTCTGCTGTGCGAACAGTTCTCACAACTCGGTACCTACACTCGCCCCACTTTCGTCAATCATTCGCATCCCCTTCTCGGCGATTTCATTCGCCTTCCTAGTTCGTTCTTCGCTCACTAAGTTTAGTCTCGCACTTTCCAATTGCGCCAATTTGCGTTGTTCTTCTTCCCTCGCAAGTCTCGCTGCGCTCTCTTCTTCCAGTCACGCCTTTTCTTCATACAATGCGTGTCTTCTTTTCTCGATCTCGAGTTCGCGTTCCTTGCGCTCGCGTCGAGTTGAAGCTTGCGTCCTTCTGTTTGCTTTCTCCGGTTATAGGTGAGTCGACGGCAACCAGAATTCCTATACCCGGTCCAGCTATTATGAGTACTCGGATCGCTAAACCGTTTTCTACATATCGCACACCAGTTGGTATTAGTGCTTCACCCATCGCGCAGGATCCGCGCCATCATGACGGCGCACCGCGACGCAACTATTATCGGGACGAGAAGGAGTTTATAGAAGAATCTCCTAGAGGCCGAGTATTGGGCGAACCGAAACCGCAAGTTGGAATACGCGGATGGATCGCCGACCCAGTTCGACGAAGAACTTCCTGGTTAAACCGGAAGAGGGATCATATGAGAGACACTGTGGATTACCCAAATAGAGCCGACAATTCAGCAGAACCCTAGCCAGGAGTTTATTACGAGGGAGGAGTTAGGTGCCAGTTTAGCGCAAGTTATATCGCCGCACATCCAACCTATAACAGACATGCTTAGTAACCTACAGTTAAAGGAAGCAGCACAGGCAAGAACTAATTCTAATCCTAGCAGGCCTGAACTAGATAGAGTCCAACCTGGCCAACGAGTACACATATCGGAGGCAACAATACCACAAAGTCCTCAGGTAAGAACGCCCATCCCTACGATCCATAATCCCGATTTCGAACACTCGGCGGAAAGATTTATACAAGAAGCTTGGGTCAGGGCCTCGGCGCATAAACCAACGCGAGTGCTGAGAACCGACACAGACTCGAGTGATGAAGAGGAAGAATTGAGACATCAGAAGTACCAAAACCGGAAGGAAAGAAGGACCGACACGGAGCAGGTAAGTATGAATCCCCGGGAAAGGACCAGACTTAACAATCCTGCAGAACTAAACAATTTGTTAACCCGGAATGACGCAACCCTTAGAGACATAGGTAAGTTTGCCGCTAGGCAAGGATTGCCGACGCAACAACCCCAGAAGTTTATGTGCAACCATAAGCATTGGAGGACGTTTAAAACCTATGTCGATGAACAGCTGACCAACAGCACCTTTACTCCCAACGAGAAGTTCAACTATTTACTGCAAATGCTCCATCGAGAACCTAGAGCCATTGCTGATAACTTCGTCGGCAATGAAAGAGCGTTTGAACTAGCTATGAATGCTTTTTTGGGTAAATTGAAAACGGCTTTCATATTAGATTCGGAATATCAAGTATATTTAAAAAAAATAAAATAAAATGGACACGTTTTAACAGTTGTAAACTGTTAAAACTATGTAAACCCTAAGGTCCCAAGGTCCACAGCTGGCCGTCGATATGTGGTCATGATCACAGATTTACTGAAAGCTTTTGTAGAGAAGGTCAACCTGGGGAATGTAGCCATGACCGCCATCATGACAGCACTGGCTCTGTTACTACAGAGTGCAGGTAACCCTTCAACAACAACCACCTATGCTGAAAGTCTCAGTGAGACACTTAATAGACGACTCGAACTCTGGAGCTCTGGTAATTTTAAGGAGCTGTTGCAGGCAAGGAAGAGGAAAAATGTTATGAATTTAAGTCCAGATGAGAAGCTCAGGAGAAGATTTATTAACAGTATGGTTTCAGGCTGGGTTGCTACAGCAGTAAATATTCTGGAAAACAAATCTGGTGGTTCTGTCTTGGATCTAGATTCGTGTGTCGATGGTACACCCATTAGACAGATACAGAAAGAAAAACACCCACCTGATGCACCTGTTGACCCATCCATGATTGAACATAATTGGGAAGGTGTTATCGATTTCCATCCAGTAATATTTAACGGCATCAATGGTGACACAGTGCTCCAAGCAACACTCCGCACACATGGCTCAGCCGGCCCCTCTGGAGCCGATGCTGAGGCATGGCGGCGTATGTTGACAGCTTTCGGGAACACATCGGTTGCCCTAAGGAATGCTGTTGCAGCAGCCGCCCGACGCATGGCGGTAGAATACCGGTTGTAATGGATGCATTCAATGCGTGCCGTCTGATACCACTGGACAAATCCCCTGGGGTATGTCCCATTGGAGTTGGGGAATGTTTGAGAAGAATTATAGGTAAATCAATTATGTCTTGTATTAAGGCCGACCTTGGGGTGCTAGGCGGCAACACGCAGCTGTGTCTTGGGCAACTCGCGGGGATCAAGCATGCCATACATTCGTTACGAGATTGCTATGATACAAATGACTGTGAAGCTATACTACTCCTAGATTCTACAAATGCCTTTACTGCCCTGAACAGATCATTAACACTGCATAATGTCCAGGTAATTTGCCCCCTTTGGCGACAGTTCTTATAAAGACCTACCGTAATCCAGTACGCATGTTTGTTGAGGGTGAAACAATTTGGTCATATGAAGGAACCACACAGGTGGACCCTTTGGCCCTCGCCATGTATGCCATAGGAATACTTCCAATGATCAAACGCCTAAATACAGCCACCCTACTCTGTGTTACTTCTACTAACAGTAATGAAGTGGGATTTCAGTCGCCAGATAGCTCAGACAATCTTGTAAACTCCAAAATTCCAGTGCATATTGGCGATCTTATGGAGGTTACAGCAACGGATTTGCTTGTGCGTCAAAATAGAAGTGCGATTACAGAGAAATGGTATGCTGATGATGGAACGGCCATCGGGAAACTGACTAAGTTAAGGGATTATTGGGGCAAGATTTGTCAAATTGGCCCCAAATACGGTTATTATCCAAACAGCTCGAAATCAAAACTGATTGTCAAAGCTGAGTACAAACATGCCGCCGTATCATTATTTGAGGACACAGGGGTTCAAATTATAGAGGGCTACAGGGTCTTGGGTTCCGTTTTGGGTTCCCAACCAGTTTGTCTAGATTATATTAAGCAGCGGGTTACTAAACTCTGTGACTTGGTTGGCGATTTAGCAAAAATATCACAATGCATGTTCATTGAATGGTCCGTGGAATACTGCCGAGGTTGATCTCAGGCTCCGGAGAAGGATTACAAGGAGGTCGGAGTTGATAGTGGCGGAGTCGAAGATGAGGAAGGAGAGGAGGAATACTAGATGAAACCTTTACAAACTCTATTGTAAACTGTAGCGAAATAATAAAAAAATAAAAATTCTGCGGTAAACATTCGCGCAATTTCAGACGTAAATCGTTATAGTTCTGATGATTTTATTATCTAGAATATTAATTTCAAGCTTTTAATTAATTTAATTAACTTTAGTAATTATTATTGATGGTCTATTATTTTTTATGATATTTTATTATTATATTATTTTATTTTATTATTACATATATTTTTATTATTATTTTATATATATTCTATTACTTATTATCGAAAAAAAGCGAATTAATATTCTAGAATATAGTAAAAAAAACATTGAAATTATGTTGATGCATCTCATAAAATGTGTGCCTTTGATGTATTTTGTCTGTAAGATTTTTTTACCATTAATAAGTGTAGGGTCTACTGTAGCAGTTACCGGTAAATAACTATTACAGTATATCAGTAGACTTTTTAATGGCGTTTTATAACGAATTAAACAAATTCGACCTGGAAGCCTAAGAAACGGTGTGAAAATATCACCATACACACGTACGATATAATAAAAAGGCCACATGCTTTATTGTATGTATTGGTACTGTACTGTAGGCCAGCTGAGATAAATAATGACAACATAAAACTACTGTAATAACTTTGGGAAATGAGTACTACTGTTCAGGGGCTAAAACTACGGGTGTGGGGGGGGGGGGGGTGCCTACATACTATAAGTATGCCTACATACTGTAGTTCCTTAAGTTAATAATAATAATAATAATGCATTTGTATAGCACCAAATTTACAACAATAGAAGTACGCTAAGGTGCTTACGTCACAAGCAATATAACATTAAAACTGGCAGTGCAAGTAGTACAGAAATTAAAAATTATAGTCGTCACTAACGCTAAAACGCGCAGTTCAAAGTGACTGAAAGTTATTACAATCGTTAAAAAGTGGAACATACAGTACAAATTGATATATATACTCGCCGTAAATGAAACGTACAGTAAAAAATATGTAATAAAAAAAAATTAATTAGCATAGTTAAAAAGTGTAGTTGACGGACGTACTGAAACAATAAAAACGAGCGATGGGGTAATAAAATGAACAGAAACACTAAAAAACGTCCAACTGGTCCAACGTAAAAAATACAGTAGTTTTATGTTGTCATTATTTATCTCACCTAGCCTACAGTACATTAGCTTTGCATTATTACAGTATATCAAGCATGTTGGTAAAGGGAACAGGTTTACATACCAAAATAATGGGGAACCAAAATAATAAACGGGAGTTAAGAAGTACTGGGCAACCTATTAAATATATAGTAAAAGTACGTGGGACTACTGGCTGACTGGTAACAAGGGGGAAATCTACTAACTAATAACACTTTATGTTCGATTATTTACCTAATTGTGATTGGCCAGTATTACAGTATGTACGGTACTCTAATTGAGAATGCTTTGCACGTGTATCGCATGCGTCACGAATGGACCTGGAATAATTTTAAGCGTGGTGCGGCTAAGCATTCGTATCGCATTTGCCACGAACAAATGAACCACGAATTATTTTTGTGTGGAGTGGAAGCATTCGTATCGCATGTGCCACGAATGATGAGCCACGAATATATTTACAAGTGAAATCTCACATTCGTTAAATTATTCGGACTGACGAACCATTGACGAAGGCTTCACGAATCGTAAATAACATTGCACGCACCTTTTACGAATGTGGCATGAATGCGTTACACATGGGGACTTTTTACTGGGGGATAGTGTTTGGGGAAACAATGCCAAGGGTGGAGGAGGACATCGACATGGGTAGGGATCACAGCGTCCAGATGTTTGCCTACCAGCGGCTCCATGGACCCAGGATGCCACGCGGAGCCAAGGACGACTTGGGGTGGGACACATTGGTACACGGTTGTGATTACTGTGGGAGACTAACCCACCAGCAAAAGAACTGTCTGTACCGTTTCCAGAAGGGGACGGCGTCGGCGTGTCTCTACTGCCGCGAGTCGACCCATAGGATGGGTGCATGTCCGAGGTTGCACAACCGATGCTCAAAGTGCAACTTTCGTGGGCACTTTGAGTGCCAGTGCGATTGGATGGACGACGAGGAGAAGTTCCGGATCTTCAAGGAGTGGGCCGACGTCGGAGTCATGACACGACAAAGGATGAAGGCCCAAGAGTTCCGATGGGGCTTCTTTAACATGAACGTGGAAGCCCACCAGGAGATCACCAAAAGGAGACTGCCATTCACATATCAGGAGGTAGCGACAGCGGCATCGTATGGAGGAGTTATTAACACTCAGAGATAACGAGACAGAGGGTCGCCGGAAAATAAGATCAAATTCAGGGACTTTCTGGGGGAGCACGTGCCGCGGGTGATGAAAATGATCTTGTGGGACGCTACCAGAGGGAAACAGGAGGGACACACAGTGGGACCACCTGCAAAGCGATACCAGGAATTGTTAACACCTGCGCCCAAAGAACCAACCGTGGGGCTTAGTAAGACGGTATCGGAGAGGATGAGGAGCCTCAAGGATAAACAGGAGGGAAGGAAACGGCCCAGGCAAGATGACGATAGGGGCAAGGAACTCAGATGGTTCCCAAAGATGGGAGGAGCAAATTAGAACTCAGGAAGAGGGGTGTGGATGTGCCTGGAAGGCACCTTATGAAGAGAACAGTACAAACTCCTAAGTGCAATTAATTAAGTGCAATTAGTATGTACTTACGTAAAATAACTAATGAATAGCAAATATATAATCAATGTAAGTACTATAGTCATATATAACCTTTTCCAACTAGCTACTGGGACCGGGGACCAATTGACTAAACTAGGAGGTCGAGACATTAGACGAATCTCACCGACATGGTGCACACATGCGTGGGACTTAAGAATGCGGAGAATGATAATAGACACGGGTTGAGTGTACCGAAATGGGGAAAATATGGGGAGGAGGTGTTGGAATTGGGGAAGAGGAGGTAATGCGAGATTCAAGTGTGGGGGGCGAGCGTGGAGGAGGATGAGTCCCAAAGGGACTGGTGAGAGAGGAAGGGACAGCAAAGGTCAGTGAGGAAAATTTGAGGAAAATTGTGTGAGGAGTGAGGGCAACGATCTCAAACAGAGACTCCAGATACCTTGGTACAACATAGCTCTCAGATGTACCAAGGATGGGTAGTGATAACAGACCCATGGGGACCGGACTGGAAAGCCGACCCCGAGAAGAAAATTCCACCCCACATCCAATATTAGATTGGACTCCAGCAGAATTGAAGCGCACTTAAGGTTGATGCTATCTTCTCACCGGGAAGATAGCATTGGGGGGAGTGTAAGCGGATTCAATTCCCTACAATACCCACCGAAAACTGGACTAGTGGCATTTTACCAATATAGTTGGCGATGTGAGATTACACTGCTCCGTGGAAATCAGAATGGGTTCCGTAAAGGTCGTGGGACCATGGAACCCATTTTGGCACTTAGAAGGATAATTGAAGAGTTATCAAAAAAGAAAGCTGTTATCTTTGTTAACTTCTTCAAGGCCTTTGATTCAGTCCCCGCTCACGTATATTCAGCATACTTTCATTATATGGGATTCCTGATAAAATTATTGCAGCAATCAGATCAGTATACGACGGTTTGACAACATTTGTGTCTACTGTTGATGGTGACACAGAACCATTTGAAGTGTTATGGGGCGTCCTCCAGGGAGACACACTTGCACCATTCTTGTTCATTATTGTGGTTGACTATGTTCTACGCAAGTCCTTAGATCATCATAATGATGATGGGGTGATGATAACTCCACCTACTGGCTCCAGAAGTCGAGGAAATCCTGCCAAGTACCTAACTGATCTAGACTTTGCTGATGACTTAGGAGTACTCTCAGAATCACTAGAGGGAGCCCAACGGCTCCTCAGCTCATTAGAACATGCTGCTTCTAGTGTTGGTCTTTTTGTTAACTCCAGAAAGACCAAAATTTTGACAGTTAACTTTGAAAGTTCTCAGCAAGTCTCTGATCGGATGAGCTGAGCATAAGCTCAAAGGATGGTATGCTTGAGCATGTGGATGACTTCTGTTACCTGGGATCATGGATCCGGAAGTCAGGTGAGGACCTTCGAATACGTAAGGGAAAGGCATGGGCAGCCTTGAATAGGCTTTCCAGGATTTGGAAGTAACCGAGAATTAATCGGAAACTTAAGGTGCGATTATTTAGAGCAGCAGTAGTTCCAGTACTCCTCTATGCTGGGCTCTAACTGCTGAGGATACCAAATCTCTGGATGGCACATTCACAAGAATGCTGCGCCGGATTCATTGTGTCAAGTACAATGCGCACATCTCCAACCAGACACTATATAACATTGGAGGTGTCTCATTGGTTCCCCCAAGCTTGACACTAGAACAAAATCGCCTCCGCTTTGCAGGACATTGCTTTCGCCGTAAGGACCAGCCAGTGCATAATCTTGTACTTTGGCAGCCTCATGGAGTGAATAAGCATGGTGGACAGCCCATGACTTTCTTGAGACGCATCTTAAAGGACACTGGTCTTGAAGATGCGGATGATCTAGCAAATGTCATGAGTGATAGGGAGTTGTGGCGGCGCAATTTTGTCGACAAGCCGGCACAGCATTCTTAGAAATGCAGCTGCAATGCAGCATGCCGATACTAGTAATAGTAGTAGAGATTACCAATAAAAATATCACCTCATAACCAACTGGGGGGGGGGGGGCGATACACGCCGTAAGCCACAGAGAGAGGTGAGAGGTCAAACCACCTCAGAGGGAGAAACCAGCTAGTGAGGCTAGCACCAGGGGGAAACACCAACAGGGAGTGGCGAAGTGACAATTAGTATATAAGCCAATAGCGGCCAGGGAAGCATGTTGGGGAGGACAAGAACGCATCCATTGGGTATTAGAGGCCGCCCAGTAGTGTAGGGCTGAAACCAATATGTGTCAATGGTATAACTCTTGTAATCACTCATTATTAGTTCAGTTGAGTTAGTTGATTCCGTTACGGTTGTGAGACCGGAATAGTTTTGATCGTCGTCGTTATTAGATCATTACTATATCATTGTTACTGTTATTGTGCACCGCATATCATCACATTCAGACTGTGCTATTATTAACTGCTGTGATTAACAACACTGAGAAACTTAACTCTTATTTACAACGGCCTTCGGCCTAACATACCCAACAGCTTACGAACGCGACGACGCTTACAACCTTCACCGGTCGGGACTGAGACTGTCAACTCCACCAGTCCCGTCACAATGAGTGTCAGTGAGGTCTAACTGTCACCGAGAGGAGCACGACCTTACTACTCATGTACCATACAATAGTCGCCTATGTAAATATGGTGACCTTCAGAAGGGCCCGTAGCCAGGATTTATTAGTTGGGTAGGCGAGGTAATATCAGGGTAGGCAGGCGCATATGCTAATTTGGATAAATTATATAATAGATTTAATTGTATACTGGAATAAACTGTATATTGGTAAAAAGCAAAACAAGCAAAAGGTCTACATGGAGTTCCGCTATCAGTTCATCATTTGTATACAAAGACAACATAAACAAGCGCGAAATCGCGCAGTTCCGCGTCTACCAGTCTAATAACGCATTAACTGTCTCCTTGAATGGCCTACTACCAATCTTACTACCAAAAATATTCACCGGAAACTGCGATTGAACTCGGCCCAGAGATTCCAAGTCCAACGCTCTACCAACTTCGCCACTACTGCGCCGTATGAAGCTAAAAGTATCAAAACTAAACTTTTATAAAACCAAAGCTGGAAATTAACATCAAGAACACCATAACACCAACAGCGAAGTGAATACTAAGAGGTCTTTCAAAGTGGACATATAAAAAGGAGGGTGAGAGTTGCAGATAAACATCCCTTTTATTGGTAATACACAACACACGAAACGGGTACCTACAGCAGCAACATCATAAGCAGATTCTACAGTCCCGCTCTCAAAAAGCATTCCTTTGATCAAACATTGATCAAACTTTGATCAAACATTGATCAAAGTTTGATCAAATATTGAAATGTATCAGGCTTATAAATCCTGCCATTGAGTTCTACCAAAGGCGCTGCACTTCAAAGTCTAGATTCCCACAGAGCTGTGTGTCAATCAAGCAGCCCTAACTCTCCCTCTCTCTCTCTGCTCTCTGTGTGTGTAATGCTCCATGTGCTCTGTAGGATGTCTGCAGAGCACATAGGACACCACTTCCATATCATACCATAGGTTTGTAAGCTATAGCCGTTATTTAAACCAGTTAAAGCCTAGGTTATAATAATTTACAGCGATTATCAGAAAATAACAGCCGCAATTGAATCTCCACTTTCCATGGATTGAATCTCCATGGATTGTCGAATTTACACAATTACTGTATAAGCAAATGCAATGCAACGGCAGCCATCGCGCTGCTACGTCAATGGAGGTCTTTGAACTTGATTCTGATTTAAGGAACATTGAAACTAATTTCTAATATAACAATAATTTAAAAATATTCCAAAGGATGTTTTTCTGAACTAGTTGTTAGTGAAATAATAGGCCCTGCCCTACAAGAACAAGACTCCGTCTGGGACACTACCACAACACTGCCATGTAAATCCAATCGCGGTCCATCCACAAAGTCAAGCAAGCTCCATCCACTGCCCTGTCAATCACATAGCGACTTGGCCATTAACAAAAGCCAGTTCTCGGCGGGAATCTGAGTTCAAAGGCTTGCCGCAGTTGAGAGATGTAAACTGTTACCTTGAAATCATTTCAATGTCATTTCAATATGAGACAGAAAGTCTGGAATTTCGGTGTGTCGATTTCAAGGTCATTTCAATATGCCATCAATGTCATTTCAATGTCAATGCTACTTTCAATGATATTCTATGAACACATTTTTATCAAACTTTGATCAATGTTTGATCAAAGTTTGATCAATGTTTGATCAAAGGAATGCTTTTTGAGAGCGGGACTGTATTCTGAGCAAAATACTGTATGTAGGCCTACCATTACAGGATGGTTGGGTGCAACCACGCGAGGATCTACAGGCTATGATTGAAACACATGTTTTTTGCGAATGCACTTTGACATTGAGTCTCAGAATGCGCCACACCTCCATAGACTAACGCACTGTGAATTATTCTCAATTGGTACAACAAAGTT
Source organism: Nemertoderma westbladi (assembly GCA_032718475.1). Classification (NCBI taxonomy): domain Eukaryota; kingdom Metazoa; phylum Xenacoelomorpha; order Nemertodermatida; family Nemertodermatidae; genus Nemertoderma; species Nemertoderma westbladi. Next base: position 26,497 of record JAUCBJ010004811.1, read on the forward strand.
TGTGCCGAGACGTCATAAATAAACAACATATTGTGTATTTATATAAATCATGATATAGTGTTACATATTTTTAGATAATTATTGACCTCTTTATTTCCATAAGTATTCAGCAGCCTTGTATATTTACTTTATAATAAACCAAACATTTACAATAAACCAACTAAATAAATAACTTAACTAACTACTTAATTCCCAGCCACCATCAACATTATACGGTATCATAGATATAGGCATATCTACTGGTACGTTACCCAACAACCATTAAATACTGTATAACATATTTGTTATAGATATAGTTCGGTCGGTAATTGAGATGGTTCTTCTTCACAACACCTAATTTAACCTGCAAATTAAATAGAAATGTTTAAAGTGATAATTTATTAAAAACATTTTTCAATAACATTTAACTTATTAAATAATTTTTAACTATTCATATATTATTGGGTAATTGAAACAGATTACAGTATATTAATTAGAATATATTTATCACAAACTGTTCTATTTTACATTTCCTACATACTGTACTGCGGTACTCCGGTACCGATTGCGATAAGGTTACAATCTGTCAGTAATTAGGAAATTAAATTAAAATATAATTAAATATAACAGCTAGTTAGTTGCCAACATTACACCATTCCATTTATTTAGTAATAATTTTTATAAAACTCACAGTTTTGCTAAATCCATATTTTCATTTCAACTCGATTAGCCGGCTGTCCACCAGTAAACGTACCCCACATAGACCCTTTCCAAAGCCCTTCTTCATTGTATCTTCCATTCAAGTTACATAATGGGTTCTTAAAATATACCCCGTTGTACCACCACGCTCCTGTATATTCTAAAGCCCAGTTCCTGGTCGGATCGCCGTCATTATCGTGGTCCTTGGTAGAGAATTTCCTACCGTTGTGTGCTAGCAATGAGTTACCAGCAGTACCATGGTAACCGGATACATGTAGGGTGTAATTAGTTGCAGCTGATCCGATAGAGAAGTTGTTGTATTCCGCGTATCGGTGTTCGTTGTTGTAATTCTTAGTGTTTTGATTAGTCCAAAAATCATTGGGATCTTCAAACCCCTCTCCAGTGAACCACAAATCGACTCTCAACTTCACCCCGCCGTGACTCAGCTTGTGGATCTTCTCCAACCCCAACCAAAAGTTGGTATTCGGGTCGCCAAATCCTTCAACATATTCATCCCAGTTACGGAAAAAGTCAACATTTTTGTCGACTCTTTGTTGAATCTTCAACCCCTGTACCGGTTCTATCAGATGGCCGTATATATTGTTTAACATAATTTGAGCGGTAGCCAGATCAACTTCTTCTTGGTCATTATCCTAAAACAATAATTATTGCGTAACTTGAGATTATTTATATATTCATTCGAAAATATTTTGGTTTTCATCATAATTAGATAAAAATACGAAGCAATTTAGCAAAGGTAGTAAGTGAAACAATTATTTAACAAAGGCTTTGGTGGAGCAAGTGGGGGTCTTTTGGTGGTAGTTAGGTCTACATATTCATTTATCTTTGGTGAAATAAGTTGAATGGCTTCGGCGGAGGAAACTATATTATTTAAAAAAAGTGACTTTTATATTATTATTATTATTATCGTGTAATTTTATGAACTTTGTAGTTTGAACAGTTTAACTTTATTGATAGGATACGGATTTCGGAGCGGATTTGAGACACAGAGAGGTTACAGAAGTCAAATGTGCAAACAGCCAAACGGAATCTTGATTTGAACCAATCTTACTTACGCGATAGGCACGCGATAAGCAGGTTTAAACTTAAACAGCAAAACTTAGTTGTGTTCCTGTACTTATTAGAACTTCAGTGGCCCTACAAACACATTGATTCTACATTAAATAACAAACTTACATTGTCTCTTTCAACAAATTCGGTTAAGTTCCCATGGCTCTCTCCCAAACACTCCACAGCTAAAAGAGCTGTCAGAGTTAAAAGTAGAAGAGATTCCTTGAACATTTTAGGTAACCGAATACGAAATTGAAATTGAATACAAACTAAAATACAATATTCTGCGAATGAATATAACGACACTAACACGCCATACTTAAACAATATAAAACGCAACCTAATAAACATTAAATACTTACTGCTGCTTAGTGGAAGCAAAGTAGCGCAATGTTAGTAAATGGGGCAGTTTAGATGAATAAATAATTGGTGTGTTTTATGAAATAAAGTAACAGACTGATAGACCAACACAAACTCTCCTACTAAAAGGTGCCTTGGATACCAGCCGTTACTTTTACCAATATTGGTTTTGATGAACTAGCAAAGCCAAAGAGAAATAATTTATATGAAGAAATTGTTAGAATTCCTATTTGAAGTAGTCATGCTGTATAGCTGCATAATAGAAGGCAATATGACTAATACATTGCTTTGGAGTTTATACTGTATGAATCCATCTGGGTAGGTAATCAACCCGATTGCAGCAAATTTTCTCATTCATTGTATATTTATTATTATAACTTTATCTGCAATATCTGCTATTGTTCTTTACCAGAACAATATTAAACTGCATTTAGGGCCTACACTGCAATACAGACTATATATCCGTTATTGTTCGCGCTTTCAGACCTTTGGCAGTTTAACCCGCCAAATTAGGATGTCTTCTAGATAATAAATCGCTTTTAGCCTCTGACAAGTATTTGATTCACTACACTAGTTGAAACCAATCTGTGCGCGATCATTCACCCGTTGGATATACCCGGGAGATTGATTTCGACAGCTTAATCGTATTGCTATGTAAGCCTAATGTATTATTCGACTGACAGTATTATATAATCTCTGACAATGTTATTCACCTTCGGGGAATATTAACAGTTCCTTTGGACGTGGCGCTCTATCTATATAAACAGAGTTATGACTTAAACTACTCACAACGATATGGCTTAGTTATAATTCACATATATGGCGCATTCTTTAGGAAATGCTTCGTTATCAGTCTCACTCATACACAATGCTGCACAATACTGCACACTGATCTGCCGATCTTCACTGATTTTAGTCACATATAAAAGGAACGCAGACCGACTCATGTAGGGTCTATCAAATAACATTAGATTCACTTCAAACCACTTTAACATAAGTCACAATCGTTATATGTAACCTTTCTCTCTTACCTTCGGTATATCAAGAATATTGGGTTTTCGGGGTTATTTCTCGTTATTCCAATATAATATTTATCACCATATAATGAATAATCGACAGTAAATAGCAGTATAACAATATAAAGGTATGTACAACAAGATATATGCATTGCCCAGTTGAGTTAGGTTAGTAGGTAAGTATTGAGTTGCACCGTGTGTGGGCCAGATAACGGATAAATTTCTGCACAAGAGCCGCAAAAACGCTCTGATTGGTTGACTGAACTACGAGAGAACAAAGAAACAAAGAAATGTCGACGTGGCACTATCAGCTGTTAGCCGTCGTCATGGTAGCGACACTGTTTTCAAGAGTATCGAGCTTATTGCGTCCCGAAATTGCGGATTATGTCCTCTAAAGTACAAATACAGAAGAAATGGCTTTTATGTCCTCTAAAACACCAGTACAGTACGGACACGGCCTTTTTATGCCCAGTAAACCAACTACAGAGTACTTTAAGGGGAAAATAACCGGCTAATTACGCAAAAGCTTTTACACCGCTCCCAGAAAATGGGATTTAAGTCTATAAAATATAACAAATCACAGTTTCTAAAATATAAAGATACTCTAAACAGTTAGTCTTTCTTACACAGACGGCGTTTACGCAGTTTTTGAGGCTAGCAAGAGTCCCTTTCTCTTTGGGGCGAGCCACTTTACTAGGAGGGCTATAAATCCTGGGTGAAGGGTGCAATATGATTGCATCAGAAGGTGTAGGATTATTGTCGGGTATCCGCCGTTTCGATATGCTTCTCCTCGAGCTGATTTTCCTCCGCTCGTAGCTGGATACGTTCATCCAAAAACTCTCGCAGAGAATGGGGTTGTCTAAGTTCGATATCTTCTTAGAGATTCTGGATTTCACAATCGAACTGAGATAAAGACAATTCGTTTATCGCTTGGACTTACTGTTACAACTTACGTTTATCTGAACAAACGCAGGTTTCTTTTTTGATCTTTATAGAATAGCGTTTAACTCGTTTCGTACAACGCTCTCCTTCACCTTGATGAAGGGTTGTATCGCGTTAAACGGGAACGACCATACGGTTGGATAGTGATATTAGGTGTCCGCGTCACAATCCGGCTAGGTAAGATGGGCGGCTAGCTAGAAATCACTGTCGGAGTGTTACTGATTAATTGTTAGGGTAGCACTAGATCTTTGAACAGTGAATACAGTCCGCGAGGATCCGCGACACCACCAGGATCGCAGGTCTGAGGTCCAACTAAGGAATGAGGAGGTTTGACCGAGTATTCCGGGACTCTGATCATAGGTTTACTCCAGGATCGTTCGAGCCGAGTGAGCATAGGTGATACGTCAAACAAGTTTCGCTCGAAACTCCAGTAAATATAACGAGCACAACTGTGTTTAATACAACGTTTCCGTGGATGTTTATGTCTTTCCGTTTATTGGCTGGGTCTAGGGCATTTATCGTAATAATACCAAAGACGCACGTCTGGTAGGGGAAACGCGGATGATATTTATTTGTTGTTACAATGCTTCTATCAAGAATTCCAAATATATGTTGGAGTTACCGCGTTTATTTGTTTCTTTAATGTCTTTTCTTTCGAGTCGATTTCGAATAGGATTTTCGCATTAGAATTTTGGTTTATCGTTTCGACTCCTCTGGGTATGATATGTTCGACATAGTCCGTATCGTGTAAATCGATAGAATGATCAGTAGTTAAGAAGCCCATATACGTACCATTACGCTGCGTATATCGAGCAGTGAATTTTCTATAGTCCAACTCGCGCGCGAGCTGCTCTTGGGACATTGGCGGTTCGATATAACGACCATCGTCCTCCGCAGCAGTTGGACTAACGTCGCCGCGTATTAAGCTATCAACAAACGCTTGTAAAAGTAGAGTATATCGCTCCCCGATACCAAGACCATCTTCTATCAACTCCGTCATATCTGCTATATATGAGTTTATCCATATTATAATGAGTTTATATTTAGGCGAGCGGGCGTCGCTGCCTACCCCAATCAGCCCCCGGACAGTGCGAGATCCTCAGCGCCGATGTGTCGTCGCCGCTGTACTTTCGCCAACGACGTAGCCGCACAACGGCAACGACAACCGGCACAAGTCACTCGACTGTCCATCCCAAAGGCTTAGATACACCTCAGGTTCTTACTGGAGAGTTAGGGTTACTTTCACAATTGCGACTCGCTACTGTAAACACACCTTAGTAGTAACATTCGCCTATAAACTCACAAATACCACACACACAACTTGTCACAAATTACACACACTCGGGTCACTTGTCCGTTAGTCAGTGCCTTCCAGAATGTCACGTTATTATTATGTATCCTTGGATACTAGCAGTGCACTGTTGATTCCCTATGTTATTCAATGGGACAAGCTGTCTATTGTTCTTTTAACTCAATTCTAATTCTAGCGTGGTTGTTGCTATGGTGACATTATGCAAAGCTAGCGGTAGAATTAGGGTAATTCCAATGCATACAGATCTGGGATGTTATTTAATAGTAATTCTTTAATGGTCAATGTCCTGTTTTATACATGGCTTTATGAATTTTATCGGCTATTGACTATGTTTGGGAGACTTTCGCACACTCATACGCATAATAAGATAAATCTCCGCTCCCTTGATCTATTAATTAATGGAATTTTGGGGAATGTTATAAATTGCGTAAAAATGGCAATTTATTAAATTCATTAAAAGGCATGAATTTAAATTTATTCCCTGAAATTTTATTATTTGATAATTAAATTGACATATTTTGATTCTAGAACATGTCTGGGGACACAAGATCCTTAATTCTATGAAAATTGTCTTTTTAAGAATATCGGTAAATGCTACGATATCTTAATTGACTAGAATTGTTGAAGGATCTGAATTTTACAGATTTTGACTTATTAGATTTGCAAATATTAAATAATTAATATTTGAGATGAGCACCGATTTATTCCAGAACTTGTCTGGTGACGTTAACCACTGATTCTAGAATTTTGTCTTTCAAGTATATCGGTGGGTGCCGCGATATCTTAATCGACTAGAATTACAGATGGTCAAAGGGTTTAACAGATTTATTTTGCGTTATACGCTACTGTTAAAGGGACATCACGCTACTATATGTATTATTTAATATACGGTATGAGAGCAATATCGCACGAAGCAATGTCAGTGTGAAGAGGCAAGTCGTTTCCAAGGTCTACCCAGAGCTTGGTTTAGCCGAGACACGAGGATCTGAACTTTGCATTCCTAATACTCTGCCTACCAATAATACTTGAATATAGTAGTGGCTTTATTGTACTTTAATAAGTACGGACATTTCATCTTACTGTAGTCACGTATTTATAATATAATACGGACAGTAAGGAAAGAGAAAAAATAATTATTTCTTCGCCGTCGCACTAAATATATATTATAAGTAATTACGTACGCAATAAACACGAATATATTGCACTATTCTACTAAATAATCGCTAAATAATATTCTACTAAATAAAATTAAATAAAACGATTATAATAAAATTACATAGTAATACATACATAAATATAAAATAATAAAATAATATAAAATAATAGAGTCACACACCCACTCCATATGTTGTTACGTTATGGAGTCCCTAGATGTTTGAAGGATTAGGGAGGTGGTCGTGGGAAGATAATCTTGCCTTCCACAGTTTCTGGAGAGTCCTCCATTCCCTTCCGGTAAACACAAACGACCGACTGGGTGATTGAGTCGCTGCATCCCGAATACAATTCCAGGTTTCCTCTTCGTCCTGGAATAGTGACGATAGAAACATCGCTCTAAGTACACGACGGCCTTACAAAGCCGATTCCAGGAGCTATAGTGGTCCGTCGCTCCCTGCAGGAGAGGTGAGAGTCCCTGCGAGACGTCTGATGTTCCAGAGCTCCAATCGCTCTCTCTGATCTTCATGAAGGATCCACTCGCGGTGGGGAGGTCCAGATCTACGGCGTCGTCCCTGGCAATATGTAATACCGACAGATCTATCCCGGGTTCAAATAACTCCGATCCACCCGTCCGGGTTTTAAGTTTGACTTTCTCCGCTCCCTTGGCTGGTCTAATCTCAGTCGGAGTAAGATGGGGAGGCCATTCATCCTCCTTACTCAGGAAGTCGGGTTCACCTAACCGGTCTGTAGTATCTGTCAGTTCTTGAGGAGTTGCTCCTCTGGAAGCGATGTCGGCTATATTCATCGTCTTGGGGCAATATCTCCATTGATCTACATTGGAGTTAAGATTGTCATTATCTGAGGAGTGTGGTGTTCCCTCAGTTGGGTCGTCTCCCTCACTAGTATCGTCTTCCCATTCACTCACCTGGCAGACGCGATCTTGAAGCAGTCTTTCCCTGAGCGTTCTACGGGAAGGTCCAGTAAGGTACCAACCTACTCTAGTTCTTACCGCATAGGTCTGAAGTGGTTGCGGTTGAGTAGGTCGTTTCTCTAATGTCTCCAGCGCCTCATGCGCGTTTTGACCGATTAATATTTGTACTCCAGGATAATCGGTGTCGAATCTAGGGATGTTAAGTTGTTGGACATGATCATCTTCGTCCCAATTATAAGGTTCCACTTGGGTGGTAGCGAAGTTCTTTATTGCCACCATTTTTACTGACCTTATACTGTATTCTCCTAGTTTATCCTGTGGAGTGGACAACTCACCTATATAATAGTCGGCAGCTACAGTAGAATTCCAAACCTGCATGATCCCTGACATGTTTAGCTTGGTTCGGAACTTGGGTTGTCCAGCAAAGATGACTTCGGCTAGTTCTTTATTGATGAATGTTCCTGTGCTACCGGAGTCCAGGAGGGCGTTCACTATATAGCTCTTCTGAGGTCCGTGGACCCGTAACTGGACTACAGGAAATTCTCGGATTCCTATATTGGAAGTTGGCGCTTTCCAAGATGGTTGTTGATCAGAAGTAGTTAAGGTACGGTCGCTGTCTGTGTCTTTCTCATGCATGAGTGCTCGATACACTGCGGTGGTGTTTATTAGGTAACAGGTTTCGTTTTGGTCGGAGAATTCGTCCGTATAGAATCCTTCCATTTCAGAACTTTGGTCGGAGAATTCGTCCGTATAGAATCCTTCCATCTCAGAACTTTGGTCAGTGTCGTTCACATCACTGAATTGGACATGTAGTTCGGACTCACTTACCTGACTCGAGCTGTTTCGTTCAAATTCCGTGTGCAACAAGATATGATGTTTTGCGCCGCACTTTGCACACCTTGCGTCGGAGTAACAGGTTCGCCGTTGGTGTCCTCGTCTGAGGTAATTATAACACAACCGCTTATCCCACATGACTTCACGTCTATCCTTTAGTGATTTCCTCAGGAATTTATCACACGCATTTAAACGGTGGGGCCCGTCGCACAGCACACATTTGGGCTTGATGTTACTTACTTTAACCTGTGCTATGTGGTCCACACTTGTTCTTTCCTCGGGCTTTCTCACCTGAATTCTTTTGGGAGACGTAGGAGGGGTTTTTTGTACCGGTTCCCTTCTGTCATTGGGTCGAGACTTGGATTTACTTACCTGATCTTTAGGCATTTTATTGACATAATAAGATCTGTCAGTGTCTTTCCCGCTGTCCTCTCCTTGAGAAATTTGGCTTTCACCCTCGTCGGTATAACATACTGGTGTTACCCTTCTCCTAGAAACGGGTTTCTCACTTACCTTACTTTCCGCTGTCTTCTCTCTGGACTGCTTTATGAGCTGTAATTTCACCTCGCTATCCAAGAATGACATGAGATCAGCCATGGTAGGGTCTCGTTGTTGTTGTTCCATCATATATAACACCTTCTTGTCCCAGCGTGTACCTACTCCACCCTTGGGCAAAGTAGATGCTAAGGCTCCTACAACCATAGAATTCTGGTATTCATGAGACTTACCTAACCAATCTAGTTGTCTACAGATCTCCTGAATCTCATCGGAAAACTCTATAATCCCGCTGCTAAGAAACTTTCGGGGCGCCATTAATTTCGCATATAAATACCTAGCTATGTTAGTCTTATTACCATACCTGATGTTTAGTGTATCCCAAACTTGTCTTTATCTGTCTGGATGTCCAATAAACTTTAACGCCATTAACTTGGGAGATCCTTCCAAGCACTCGATGAGGAATCTAAGTTTCTCTCCATTAGATAGTACAGAGTTCTGAATGTTATCTTTATAATATTCATTAAAAGGTAACCATTTCATCTCATCTCCATTGAACTTGACGATCTCTCCCACCTTTACCGCTTGCCGGGCTTCGGTTCTAGCCATTTGACGCGTAAAACTTTCTTGAGCCATCGTATTATTGAATATAGAATTATCGGTATATAAATTTCTCGGATTATGATCAGGTCTATATGGAATATTATTATCAACAGGTTTATAATTACCCTGAATAGGGTTTACTATAGGAGTTTCTACTTCACTAGCAGTATAGATGCGTGTAGGCTCCACACCTTGCGCATGAAATACTTCAGACCTAACGGGTTGACACATTGTTACAGGGGGTGGTGTTATACCCCTTTGTATGTTCACTAATTTATCGCATTCTAACGCGATACTTTGCTGCACCTTTTGCAACTCTAACCTACTTTCCCTTACTGTTCCCTTGAGCTGCTGAACAGTCTCTTCCATTTCCCGGACCTGCTGAGAGGAGCACAAACAGTGTTCCCTCAGCTGCTCGAGCAGGAGACCCATCTCCCGTCGTCCCTCAGCTACCCACTCAACCGCCGAAGCGGGAGTCGCCAACGTAGTAGCGGGCGAGCGAGAGACGACGGGCGATAAATTCTTGATATCTCGCTCGGCGTCCAGGACGGGTTTGGACTCGGGAACAGTCCTACTGGGCACAGGTAGTTTAGTACTGTACAAAGGGAATTTATAGGCAGGTTCTGGGAGTACAGGTGTCTCTATCTTTCTTTCCGCTTCTACTGTTGCCATTGCCTCTGCCGCCTTTCTTTCCGCTTCTGCTGTTGCCATTGTCTCTGCCGCCTTTCTTTCCGCTTCTGCTGTTGCCATTGCCTCTGCCGCCTTTCTTTTCGCTTCTGCTGTTGCCATTGCCTCTGCCATCTTCCTTTCAAGACCCTGTCCAAGTCTAAGACTGATTCTAACACCTTCCAAAAGACTATCTGACAGTGCCCGTTTTGTGTCAGACATTTTTGTTTGTACAGTTGAATGCCTACTGCTATATTACAGTTAAAGCAAGTCTAGTAATTCAGTATCACTGCAAGCCTAGCGATTAATTACCGATACTGCTACTCAGTGTAGCGTGATATATATATAATATTAGAATACCGGTATGCTTATAGTATATATAACTATATAAGTTTTATTACAGACTAGGTTTATCACAGAATACCGGTATAATTTTAGCACAAATATATATAAATATATAATAGGCCTATCGGGAATACCGGTATACAGCTTACACTTATAGTATATAAGTATAATTATAGATTAGAATTAATTACAGAATACCGGTATAATTTCAGCTTAAATTTATAGAAATAAATATAATAAGCCTATTGCAAATACCGGTATGTCAATTATTTTAAATAATTGAATTTCTGAATTTTAGGAGTTACTTAGGTTACTTAGTTACTTTTCTTACTCTATTACTGTTACTTGAGCAATAGTCCAACTGATATTGAGACCTAATTGTTGTATGGCAGGCCTACTATTTATAAATCGTTTGAGTTGATTTATAATATATATATATACCCGCTTAAATGGGTTTTGTCAATGTTTGAAATAAATGTTATTATTTCTGGGGAGTAATCACTACACAAAGCGGTGCGCTTTCAGTGAAGTGTTACTTATAGGACACTAAAACAAATAATTCTACTTTCTAAGTTACTTATCTACAAATTACTTACGATTCGGGTTGAGATTACAATCTCTAAATAAACACAAAAATTTACAAAAAACACAAAATACGAATTTTTAGGGTAATTTTACAAGAAGTCTACAAACCAGCCTAACAAAGGGTTAGAATCTGGTTATTACAACGGACAGGGTACTACGGTATTTGAAAATAATAAGTAGTAGTAAATATACTGCGCTGTCCAGATAGGAAAATACCACCGCCTGACGACCTATAGCCGTGTCGCTATGGGTACTACGTTATGTATCACGGAGTGTTCCTACCTAGAAGTTAATAGAGCCAACGAATGTGCCTATCAACCACTTTACAACACAGATATACTGCCTACACACTAATTACCTTCGGAAAGCACTGTACACTAAACCCTAAATTAGGTACAAGTACTTATAAAACAGATAACCAGCAGTTAGAAATACTTGAACAGCTAAAAGAACCAAGGTATCTGCTGGAGTGACCGGTGCACAAAATCACCAGTCTTTACCTACGCCAAGCAGCCCGTGTAGTACCGGGGTTAATTTAACTATAGCGGTATGTATAACAAACACAATTACTGTAGGAACAAACTTGGGGAATGAATGTTGCGAATAATCGCATAAACTCTGAATAATAAATATTACGCAACGCGTACAAACTACTCAAACAAAATGCAGACCAAATGCTGACAGACTACTATCAAGCCTAAACAAACTACGGTATGTGCAGACTCCGAAACGGTTAGTTAGTATGCGCGCTAACCGAGTAGTACGACTTATTCTTTAAGAGGGGGTTTACCTCACAGCACTGGAAGCCCCTACTTACTAACTGGCACTTTCTCGGACATGCACTCTACACACAACGCAATCCCTCAGACCTAATAACAGCTAGGCAACAATTCAGCCTACAGATTATCAAAATAAGAATATTACGCTACCCGTACAGACTACACAAACAAGTACAGACTAAACGATGGCAGACTACTCTCAAGCCTAAATAAACTACAGGACATGCAGACTCCGAAATGGTTAGGTAGTATGCGTTCTAACCCAGTAGTACGACTTATTCTTTAGATGGGGGTTTACCTTACAGCTTTGGCTGCCCCTACTTCCTAACCGCACTTTATCGGACAGATGATCTACACACACTGCAATCCGTTCAGACTTAACAACAATCAGACAACAGTTCAGCCTACAAATTGTCTGTACAATCTGATCAGGCTTACACGCCTTCTGTTCAATACTGGCCTACAAATAAATAAAACTTGACAGAAATAAGTAAACCATATAAAGGAATAAGGGGTGATCAATCCCTAATCCCTTAGCAGCCTACAATATACAAAATATCACAATCGAAATAATACTGCTGTACCTGTACTGCAGTAAGTACCGGTACGGGTGATCAGGCAGTCAGGCCTACTGGTTACCGGTCAACCGGTACTTTAGCTTTATTGCCTACCGCAATACAGAAGCAATATCTGCTATTGTTCTTTACCAGAACAATATTAAACTGCATTTAGTGCCTACACTGCAATACAGACTATATATCCGTTATTGTTCGCGCTTTCAGACCTTTGGCAGTTTAACCCGCCAAATTAGGATGTCTTCTAGATAATAAATCGCTTTTAGCCTCTGACAAGTATTTGATTCACTACACTAGTTGAAACCAATCTGTGCGCGATCATTCACCCGTTGGATATACCCGGGAGATTGATTTCGACAGCTTAATCGTATTGCTATGTAAGCCTAATGTATTATTCGACTGACAGTATTATATAATCTCTGACAATGTTATTCACCTTCGGGGAATATTAACAGTTCCTTTGGACGTGGCGCTCTATCTATATAAACAGAGTTATGACTTAAACTACTCACAACGATATGGCTTAGTTATAATTCACATATATGGCGCATTCTTTAGGAAATGCTTCGTTATCAGTCTCACTCATACACAATGCTGCACAATACTGCACACTGATCTGCCGATCTTCACTGATTTTAGTCACATATAAAAGGAACGCAGACCGACTCATGTAGGGTCTATCAAATAACATTAGATTCACTTCAAACCACTTTAACATAAGTCACAATCGTTATATGTAACCTTTCTCTCTTACCTTCGGTATATCAAGAATATTGGGTTTTCGGGGTTATTTCTCGTTATTCCAATATAATATTTATCACCATATAATGAATAATCGACAGTAAATAGCAGTATAACAATATAAAGGTATGTACAACAAGATATATGCATTGCCCAGTTGAGTTAGGTTAGTAGGTAAGTATTGAGTTGCACCGTGTGTGGGCCAGATAACGGATATATGTCCTTATAATTATGCCTACTAGTGTTAGGCTAAAAGCAGAACAGCACAAAATATTCCAAAGCCGTTCTTCCTGGCTCAGGACAGAATGATAACACTGCCCATAATGCATTACGTGATTTCTCGGAAATTTCTGCACAAGAGCCGCAAAAACGCTCTGATTGGTTGACTGAACTACGAGAGAACAAAGAAACAAAGAAATGTCGACATGGCAATATCAGCTGTTAGCCGTCGTCATGGTAGCGACACTGTTTTCAAGAGTATCGAGCTTATTGCGTCCCGAAATTGCGGATTATGTCCTCTAAAGTACAAATACAGAAGAAATGGCTTTTATGTCCTCTAAAACACCAGTACAGTACGGACACGGCCTTTTTATGCCCAGTAAACCAACTACAGAGTACTTTAAGGGGAAAATAACCGGCTAATTACCCAAAAGCTTTTACAAACCCGATTGCAGCAAATTGTCCGATTGTATATTTATTATTTTAACTTTCATTGGGCCCAGCTTTGCGAATTCGACAATGACTTCCAGGAGGGATCGAACTAGTGACCTCCAATTTGGAGGTCTGACCATTCCGCTAGCGGCTAATGTTAAGGGTAGACCTGAAATACTTCCTGATACCTTGTATGTCCGCAATATACGCACTCATGGCCTCCCATAATTATACAGTGTAATAAATAAGTATATGACAATAATATGATTATGGTGGCAATATTAAATCTGAGAATGTTAGCCGTTAGTTATTACATAACATATCTAGCCCCTTAAGACTTAAACAAGTTGTGTCCAATCAGAGCACATGTTTGTTGGCCTGTTTTACTGCCAATGATAACTGTATACAGAAATCTTATATTTTTATCAGATTATTATTCGGTTTCAGTGCATATAATATTTGTGCTTCGTGTGTATTGAATAGCCCATAAAGTTGTAGTATTACTGAACTCTCATTGGTAACTATCGAAGCCGGTATCCTTGCGTCTTATTGGCTATTCTATTTCATTAAGCATTGTTTGTATCCATATATAATTGGTGTCCACCTTGACACTAATCAATTGTACGTAACAACTTATCATTTTGCAATTTATAACTTATGTTTGCATTTACTATTATTGCATTACTTGTTGATGAATATATTGGACCAGAGATCAGACCAACTCGATTTCCACACTGTG